>JAJMYN010000146.1:0-16729 GCA_023087525.1 Lasiodiplodia sp. KE8368
GGGGGGGGGGGGGGGGGGGGGGGGGGGGGGGGGGGGGGGGCGTTGTGGGGAGGGGGAGGAGTACGGGGACGTATGGGAATATTGTGTGAGAGGATATGCGCTATGGCAACGTAATGTTTAAGAGTAAATTGTCACATCCATCAATACACTATGTTCGACTATAGTTTAATTGCTCCTGGCTATGTGGAAGCGTAATGCCTATGCCGCACATTCCTGGTGCAGCTCTCTTGGCTCCAAAGTGGATTCTATCTGCTCTAGCCTAATATCTACATATCTTAGAAGAAATAAGTCACATATGCGTATTAAATCTACATGTACGCTTGACATGGACAAAACTAAGTGCATGCTAGCCTTCGTCTGCCATGTAAACCTTTTGAAACCAGGGGGATGTGAAGGGCGGCACTACCCGGCTTACCGCATGGGGCAATTCGGGAGCCGCCGGATTCATGAGGCAATCGTGCAGTTTCGTGTGCAGGATTGAAAACTGCTGCCAATAAACGTCATTTCGCGCTCTCTAAAGCTTGCTGTGTTCGAAAAAGGAAAATCCCTCAAGAGCATGACGCCGACAAGTGATTCTTGTACGTGTTGGTCATTAGGCTTGACACGCATCAGCCATCCAAAGTCAGCGCGCACACGCCGGATGCTAGTGGAACGCAAAGCACTCGAGCCCGCTTTAAATATCCACTCGAGAATTCTGAATAGGCTTCGGAGAACAGGAGAACAGATTTGGCTTTATATGTGGAGCGGCGGCCGGTGGCAACTAGCGGACAGCACCGACCGTCGGGCCTCTCCGTACCAGGCCTAGCGGCCGCCTGCCTAGCCTATAGCCTGTCTCAACTTCATTCCATTCCCACGCCCCGTCAGTACCTTCATTTTCCACCTCTATATGCCATTGTGTGCTGTACTTCGCATTCGGCTTGTGGGCCGGAGACTCGGCAATGCGGTGGTAGTCGAGGCTTGAAGCTGGCGTGAGGGTGCGAGAAGGCAGTCTAAATGCTCGCTGCAGGGTCGCGCGATCTTTTCCGACTCGAGGGTGCATGGACTGGGATTAAAAGATGAGCTAGTACTGAGAAAGAGCTTGGATTGCACCGGAAACCGATGTGACGAGAATATCGCCATGAATCTGCCGGGTTGACAGAGCGAATGGCGCAGCATTCATTTCGTTGTCGCATGAACTGCACTAACAAATCAGCCCGTCACGACATATGGCTCGCTGTAGTTGTGCTCAAAGAGAGGAGATGCAGACTTGGATCGATCTCGCCCAACTACCGAACGCGAATATGGAGCGCTTGATACGAACTTGAGGGGCGCGAGTAGCGTCACTGAAAAGTTTGTGAATTCCGCAAAGGATGGCAGTGCGGAGGCTGGAGCTGTGGTCTCGCGGGGTGTCCATGGCGTGCAAGCATGGCAAGGAACTCTCCGTCGGATCTTCAAACTACTGAGCATCAGTGTTGCGGCCGAGGCAAGAGAATCACGAAAGGGATTTGTGCGATCTTGCTACTGTCAGGCGTTAGGGGTTCGCTCTTTCGACTCCGGAAGGTGCAAGGTTGGGTGCTGCTTCCTCACAAGGCAGCCCAGCGAACATGCCCCGCCCACGCCTACGCACCCTCAACTCCCCTCTGTTCGCGCTATCTAGCGACGTATCTCCCGATCGAAGACCTTTTTTTTGCGCCGGTCTTTTCTTCTGGCTGTCCTGCTCCCGTCATCGCCGTCGTCACGTCCAGGCTGCCTCCAGGTGCGTCCCAGCTTTGGGCCATCATCAGAATCACCACCACCCTCCCGCAGCTCCCCTGCTCCGCCGTCTCCGCCGTCTCCGCCGTCAATTTCAGGCCTGTGTATGGTGGCTCCAATATTTGGACCACCCATCAGAATCTCGACCACCACCACCCGCCGCTCTGCCCCCGCCCAGTCACCGCCCCATCGCCTCTCCGCCATCATGCCTCGCCCTCGCGGTAACCCACCTCCGCCAAGCTTCCCTTGGGCAGGATTCAAGCACGCGTTCGGCCGTGCGGGAAGGTACTTCCAGTACCACACAGTTGGCCGCGCCCAGCGCCTTTATGCCAAGCTCTCAAGCATTTCTTGGTAAGCCTGACGAAATCTTACGATTCCGAGCACGTTAACTAATGCTATATAGGTCATTTACCCGCCGCCCTACCACTCGCAACCGCGCCCGCAACCGCCGCGCCCGCAAGAAAGCCCGCCGGGCCGCAAACAACAACGGCAACAGCAACAACAACAACGGGGAGGTTGCGTCTTCTCCACCACACAGCCCTCTCCCCGCTCCGGCCTCCCCCGCTCCTCCCTCCTCCCGTCCCGCCACGCCATCTCCATCTCTATCTCTTCCTCCGCCACGCACCCCCGCTCCCGCCCGCCACTATGACAATGGAGCCGCCGCTCTGCGGTTCAACCTCGGCGGCTCTCCAGGCGCGCAGCTGCTCTTCGAGCAAGCTCAACGGGGCGCACAACCAGCCGCCGCAGGAGCAGCAGCACCACCACCACCACCGGCACCGCGCGCCTCTCACCGCAACGCCCGCTTGCTCGCGGAGGTGGATCTGAATAATATTGTGTATGGCGACCGCGTGCGGCGACAGACGGAGTACTATCGGTAGGGATGTGGGGCTGGGGGAGGGGTGGGGGTCGTGAGGGGCTGGGTTTGTAGGAGTTTGCTCTGAATGTTATTGTGTTTCTCTCGTCCACTTGCTTGGGGTGTTACTATGATTCTCTTTAACCCATTGCATTGTCCTGACTAGTCTTGGTCTTGTGGCTTATTCGGAATTTGGATATTACTACTACTTGCCGCATTTGCTCATGGAAATTCTTTCGTAATACCTAGGAAGCAACCGTAAACATCACAACTTCAGATGGTAGGGAAAGGTATTCACGTCGAAACGAACTTAGATGCAATTCTACTGTTTCTGTTGAATAATTCTACATCTATTAGCCATCTTGAGGATAGTAGCGACCTTGCCTTCTTGTTCTGCAAGTTCTCCATTGCGTGGTCGGGAAGTGGATAACGCTGGTGGTTCAAACCGCACATAATACCTAGCAATACCCGGCAAGATAAACAGTAATTCAAGATGGCATCTTACATGATCCTAATAAGCAACTAGACAAGTTCAACTATTTCGCAACTGTCGCCATCGAAGGTTTGCCCCTCCGAGCCTGCTGTGTGAAACATTCCAATGCGCCTATATCTATTTCCCTTTGGACTGTCAGGTAGTAAAACAAGACCATTCTTGTCTTCATGGATCTGTAGACATATAACCTCAAATTGCTGTTCGTCAGGCGAGATCCAGACTGGTTGCCGTTCTGTATGTATTGGATTGTCCAGGGATACCCATCCAAATTCACGTGCCGTGCTCTTGTTGTCAATTAAGCTACCATTGCAGTGTCCAATGCCTATCCGGATTAAACCCTTTTTGATCCAACCTCTCATTCTGATGCTTGCCTGCACCAAGTGTCCAAATTGGTCCGGGTCACCGACGACATGGGAATCAATGAATTGCGCACAGCCCAAAGAGCACTTTTCATGATCAAAAATGTTGCCCACCGCTTTAACATGCGAAGCCCAAGACCATGATGGGATCCCAGGATTCAATGTGGAGTGAGGATCCTTTTGTCGTCGCCAGACGAGATCAGAAGTTTCACTGAATACTTGCCAGACTATCTCTTGAGTGATGGTGCTCTTCCACAGGCCGGCCAGGTACTCATCTCGCTGCCCTCCTCTTAGCCAATATTCTTTTGCGACACCACTGAGTGCGATGAGTCGATCTTCCTTTCTAGAAAGGGATCTAGAGCTGTACTTGTAGATTATCATTTGCCACTCAGAAATGTTGGAGTCTTGGAACGCCCAAGTCATTTTTGGGTACGAGTCTGTTGGCCGGTCACGCTGAGAATTCCAGTGGACCTCTTTGCAGTGCCACTGGATTTTGGGGTCTCCCAAGTTCACATAGCGAGCAGAGAGCAGAAGTTCTTGGAATGTCCAGGCTCTCTTGTGAATAGCGTCTTCATGGCGCGCTGTCTCTTGCAAGCCAGCATAGACTTGACCAGACATGTAACCTCCGCCGAATCCTTTTGGCAGAGCACAGAATTGCATTGCAGGAGGATCTGCGGTCGGGCGAATGCCAGAATGTGCACTCTTCCCTGCCGCGGCCCCAATGGTGAGCAGGGCATTGTGGTAGATCATTCGCATCTTCACAGACTCCTCTTTCCAGTCTGCTTTGGCCTCGTCGCTTGATCCCTGGAGTATGCACAGTGAATCGACCCAGAGATATCGAATTCCAAGTAGTCTGGTGAATTCAATAGCATCCTGGATCGTTAACGGCAAACTTTTCACCGGTATCCCTTCTGTCATACTGGCGAGATTCTGTGGGTTGACCACTTCAAAAGGTTCCAGTCCCCAGCAGTAACTCAAGGCCGCATAGGATCCCGTGATTGGTGTCAGAGGAGCACCTCCTTCGTGCAAAGATATTGCCGAGGGGTTTATCCAGATTCGCGGCATGTCGGAGCTACCGTAGCGTCCAACGTCCACTAGACGTTTGGGGAGAGGAGATTCGATCGACTTCGGGCACATTGTGTGGTTTTGCAGGCATTGTCGAGCTCACGAGGCAGTGTATTGAGCAGCCTGCGTCAGGGTCCTCCAAGGTATGTGATGGTCGACTTTGCCTGCACACGGCGAATCTACGAAGTGGTCAGCTCATTTGTCTTGTTGACTTGGTTATAGCCTTACTAGGTAGAGTGTACAAAGTTAGAGCCCTACATCTAGAGTCCCATTGCAAAATACGCCCGTGAATGATGTCGATATGTGTGAGCCACACGTTTAGCTCGATAACTTTGTCATCTTGGCCCATTAGCCGGGAGAATTCCATGTCTCGGACCTTCTGGTCCACCCCTCTGGCGGCTCGATATTGCCAATCGTCCCAGCCTGCCCACTTCGCGTATGTGTTTGTACCAGGTTGTATTCCCGAATCGACCTGTCTGCTCTTCAATATCGAACTGTCATCGAAGTAGTCCCTCATTCGTTTCCAGATCAGCGCACACAGTGGACAACAACTTTGACCCGCACGCACAGCCGCTCCAGCAACATTATCCAGGTCCCGAGCTGTTCGATGCTTGAATCTAACATAATCACGTTCCGGGACCCAGTTTTCTCCTTTTCTCTCCTTGAAATATTTTCTTCTTCTGCCTCTCCCGGACATTTTTTCTCCACCGACAGCAAGTCGACTGCAAAATTCGCAGAGCTCCTCAGAACTTATCCAATCGGACACGGTGTCCAGCGGCCGCTGTAGCAATGAGGCTGGTACATCTGTGGGATTTGGAAGCCACGACCAAATAGGTTTCGCAGGTTCGTCTTTCGTGTTCTGTTGTCCTTCGGTTTTCATATCGGGTTGGTGGGCGTAAAGGAGGTAGTGGTGTGATGGTAGGGGACGGCTTCCAGACGGGAGCGCGAGAAGGTGGGCTGAATTCAAGCGCGTACTGCGGCTACGTTTGTGAAACACCATTCCAGATATCGTTAAGTGTCTCGGTAGTCGTGCGGCCTCTATTGGGCGGTGAGTCGTGCAGGGTGGGGAGTCTGTCGATCTTTGATTCGTGATTCTGTCAACCGAGTAAACCCACTGGTCAGGAAATTTGGGTGTGCGTCTTGACCGCCTCTCGATCTAGCGAAGTCTCCATCCCCTCTCATTCTCTTAATAAGATGTTTTTTGCATTGATTTATCAGCCTTTTTCCCGCCGTCCAGCTTACTCGTTGTAGATTCCCTCTCGTATCCTTCCTACAAGCCTCCTTCATTCTCATTCTCCATCTCAATCCACCGCTTTTCGAGCCGCTCTGAACCACGAATACCTTATAACACCGTCTTGGGTTTCCGCCAGCTCTGACATTCCAATAATCTGAATCTTCATAAAGTTTCTTGCGGAAAGGCTTGTATCGTTGCAGGCGCAAGCTATGGCCAGGAATTCAGCGTAGCTTTCAGTGTCATACATGAGGATCTGGTTACTGAATAGTTGGTTCAACGACACTCCATAATTTGAATCAAAGTTACTATCACGGTCCAGGGTTTGGCAGAGCAAAAGGTAGGATTGCTAACAAGAGGTTATACGGGTTGCGAAGCAAACCCGTAGAAGAAAGCTATCTAAGGTGACGAATCACGTGACGTCATGGTGACCACCGTGGTCACGGAGGGCCGGAGGTCCGATCGTGACATTACTCTAGTTTGGATCACTTCTGGGTGATGGGATTGCCGCATTAGCGATGCCGTCGCTAGTAGTCTTTATCAACGGCCTCTGCATCAAGTGCTTTAATGAGATGGCTTATGATCCCTTGTCATTTTTATGGTGTGCACATCAAACCTGTCAGTATGCCTAAGTAGGCTGTTGTGCATCCCAGGACTCCCCGGGGACATTGGGCGTTATAAAATTAACTTCCCTTTTGCCTATCCAATAATGGTGAGGGCTTTAGATGTGTATTCTTCACGGTGGGTGACTATTACGCAAATATATTCCATTAACAGCTACGCAGCTTCTGTGGCAACATGTCGGTTCGCCTGGCGATTGCGAAGCCGTTCCACTTCCATATACCATACTCTACTCAATGCTAAATTCTTTCAAGCAATTTAGTGTTTCAAACGCATGATGTATGCCAATAGTTGAACAGTAAGCGAAGAGTTCATGCCAGCCCTGTGCGATGCGGCTTCACCTAAATCCAAAGCAGGCCATGCGTGGCGTGCTCACGCAATCATCTTCGCTGTCGCAATGTTAGTTCATCTGCCGGCTCAGTAAGCACGCTCCAGAACTTGTAGAATTCTCATTTGTTGTCGACACCCGGCTTGCCGTGCCGAGTGCTGCTGACGTGGCATTCAGTCATGTTTGCGTGCAACTTCCCGTAATCTCATTTGTCAGTCGTGTTGACCACGCATTCGTTGCATCCTAGTTCAATTATGCATGCAATGTAAGCAAGTGCGGCCTGGAGGGACCCTCCACGATTGGTCTTGCGCACTTGTTGGGGACAAAAAACGCCTTGTAGGGTCAGCCTTCCTTCTGCACGACCGCGCGTTCATGTATCCTGGTAGAAACAAAATAATGGAGCAGACAAGACTGCTTTCATACCTTTTTCTCGGATACACATCCCACTTAACGAGAAATCCCAGGCTTGAAGGACAGCCGACACTGTGAACATGACTACATATTTACTAGACTTTCTGTCGAATATCTGGAACGCGATACTCAGCCCCTTCACATTTAGCGAGAAACCCATCACGAAACTTCTCGGAGAGCATTCTCCATATGATCTTACTAAGAGATGGTATCAAGCTAAGCTTTATGAGCTCGACTACGTTGGTGTTACGGTACATGGACTACTCTTTTACGCATGAGCGGCGTGCTAAGACGAGAATAGAGCGCCCTACTTGCGGGACTGTTTGGAAGTGCATTCACATGGCCTGCAGCAGAGAGAGCCATTTGGCCAGTGCTTGCATGCTGGTATGCAGGTCTTATGTTCGCCATTGCCAGCATCGCTAGCGCGACACAGCAAAGCATCATGCTCCGGCGACTCCAAAGTCATCCAGATTATCTCGCCATTACCCAAAAGATCCTCGGTCCTAGTGAGCCTCGTCCAATACAGATGTTTATCTGGCAGATCCCAGTTATGATGTTACGGTTCGGTGTATACCTCTTTCTAGCGGGGCTCACAATTCTTTTGTGGAACGCGGCCTACCGAGATAACGTCTGGGCTTCTCGTGACTGGAAGGTAAATTAAGCCCACAAATCCTATACCATTGTGTTCCCAACTAAGACTTTTTAGATAGCGGTTGTGTTCTCCTGTATTGCAGCTTTTGCATTAATCTGCCATGCCTTATCTGTTTATTCTAGTTATCTTTCGGTGGAGAGTGCACTTGACGACCTTGAAGAGACCAGAAATCATACCTGAGGGTATGATGTATAATTGCTGCTTCTTTCAATCAGGGGTTGTCCAATTTCTTTCGTTATTTCCCAATACTTAACAAAATTTTACGGAAAGAGAGTTTTAGCAAGAACACTGTGAACAATCTAGCGCTCAAGGTGACCTGGGAGCCTTCTCGTTCTAAGCGCTCCGTATATTGCAATCCCCTGCTCAATATTCTCCCTGCAGCTTACGTCGCCCCATAAATAGACCATACACGGTAACAGCACCCTGAATCCATCATCTGATTGTCGGTAGTATGCACATATAGTTCGATGATTAGTGTTCGGTAGGGATACGACAAACCGGTCAAGGAAGCTAGCTGAATCTCTGCTGACAATCTGAAGGGCAAGTAAGCTTAGCATTTAAGATTGGACAGGTATAAACGTCTCTTATAACCTACCCTTAACCAGCCAATAACGGGGTATGGCGTCTTGTCTTCTTCCACGAAGCACAAGAATGGACAGAACCATTGAAGAGAATCTTTCCATATTCTTGTGTTTGTTTCCATGACCGTACTGCGTGGTTGCAGCATGCGAAGCATTCTCGAAGTTCGATTACTCCATAAATTTGCGGCGGATGCAATGAGACGGGTGCCAGCAAGACGTGATCCCCCGTGTGGAGTTCCAAGAAAAGCGATTCCGGAAGCAGGAACCGCTAGGCGAGAGAATCTGGTACATGGAGATGCGGTAAAGCGGTGACTATCAAGCATTTCAATTGCCTGTCGTGGCGTGTAAACATAAGCATTGGGAGATCTCATTACATTGGCGTTGATCACCTACCTTACGTGCGACGAGGCCACCCATGGAATATGCAACGAACATGATTGGACGTTCGTGGGTCTGTTGATGTGTAAGGGGTTTTACCAACAGTTAGCGAAAATGAAAGAAGAGGCTTACGATGTCCAGACGCTCTCGATCTTCCTGAAGCTCATGTAAGAGATGTTTTGCCCAATATTCGACATCAGGGTCTTTGGTGCGCTTGAGTAAGTTCGCGTCGAAACCATAAGTCATGATTCTGCATTCATCGTTCAGTCGACCTGGCAGGAAATCGTGAATCCAGGTGATGAATTCGGCTGGCGAGGCATTCCACCATGAACACTTTCCGCGTTTCTTTGACGTCCAGGTCTCGAAGGCATGGCCATTCAATCCATGAATGAAAAAAACACTATTGATACCGTAAGCCTGTGCTCCTGAGGTACTGCGTGCGATCAACAAACTCCATAGTGACTGCTTTGTTCCCTCCGAAGAGTGTTGTGAGTCCGTGGAACTGAGTGTCAAATGTCCACCATGTCATGCCTGGCCCTACCCCGGTTTCCATATCGTCTTCTCTCGGTAAAAGATGTGTGGATGGGAAACGGACTACTCCGTATGCTCGAACACCGTCCTGAGCACCTCCCAACGGGATGTACTGAATGGAAACACGCCTTCCACTGTTCCACTCTCTCATTTTGCCGTTAAAGATAGACTGGAGCCTGTTGTAGTCACCGTGCCCCTCGAATCGAACTGCAGTATTATTTTTGAAGGCCATGGATGGGCACGATTGTAGACTGTTACGAGAGGAAAAAATGAATTCTGTGTTTGGGTGTTCTGAATAGACTGAGGCTAAGCTCTTTTGCGAGTTCAAGGAATTAGGTGACAGGCTCGGGGACCCACCGATAGATGAATCTTCATTTGGATCTTCTTTGTGACATGTGAAACAGAATCCTTGCACAAATGATTTGTTTTCGTCTGAAAGAGGACTAGAAGTCTGACACATGCGGGAAAATTAGTCATGTGCTGTATCAGTCAGAATATCGCACATGCAAGAAGCTTATGCAGCTCATGGGGTCATCTCCAATCACTTTAGAACACGTCGCAATCCGGTCTGACCCCTCTCTTACATTGAAATCAATCTCTCGCCCAGACAAGCACCGCGCAGAGTTAAGATTGCTACTTTTAATCCAATATCTTATCGCCAAAAAGTAGCGTCTGTCTCTAGACGGCTACCTACACCTCCACGATGGCTACTTCATCCGCTCTTTCTGAATTTTCGCCTAAGTCAACCTCATCATACCTACATACATTGTTCATGCAGCTGCGATTGGTGTCAATCCCCCTCTGTTTCTTCGAACGCGCCATCGCAAAGAATTTCGAATGGAATTTATCGACAGGAAATCGCGATTGTCGAGAACCCAAAGCCGCTGGGGTCCCAGAATGGGCGTGGATCATCCAGGAAGATATCTCAGGGCATCTAAACCCACAGTATTTCAACCATGACCCAGTACACCTAACCTATAGACACTCCGACCAACAGCCACCCCCAGAGAAGATGAGCCATACAGAGATGCTATGTGTATTTGCACATGTGTGGCCTGATCCCTACATTGAGATTGGCTGGGAGGAAGTGTGCTCACTGCTTTGGCCTCTGATAGACAACGTCTGTCTACCATTGATCCTGCAATACTGTGATGAGCATGTCAAACAGCTCATGGAAAGACCGTAAGTCAGAGGAATTGATTTATGAGTATTTCGTCAACTTACATGAACCGTGTCAGGCATTCGGTCAGAGCAAGTGTAGCCCGTTTCATCACTCGGCTACTCAATACCCTGCCCCTCTGGCATCCATCCGAAGGGCTCCGGAACGCCATGCACAGGATCTCGAACCTCACTGTATTGAAGACTTCCTTTCAACTACTTCATCCCAATCCATGCAATGTTGGAACGTGCTCCGTTTTCTATGTTGCACATCATCGGATGAGAAAGTTTCGGCAACGTCCCAAGCGGCGGTACAACAGTTCTGCAAGTCACTCGTCGACCTGAACCCTCGCTCAGCTGAAGGAGTGGCTTCACAATCACTCTTGGTACAGTCTACGGCTAGACCTCCCCTGTCGGCTCAAAACATGGCTATGATACTCATCAGAGCCACCTGCCCAGACGTCGAAGACGAGATTGCATCCCTTACGACAAATTGGGAGGAAGCTTTGATCGCCGGATTTGCGTGCAGCTCCAAAGGAAAGTCTTTTCCTGCTTTGGTACTGCTTCGCGAAGGATTAAGGCTGTGGCATGACCAAACATTCCCAGATGGAACAGAACTAGACTATCGAAAAGCATTCGCTGATAGGATCCCACCTCCCGGTTCAATCATGGCCCGTGCTTTTGCGGAGTATGTCATTCTTTGCGCCCAGAAACGTTCGAAGCTCGCTGATGATGACCTGTACCTGATCACGGCATTGTCAAATGCTTTTTTCCCGGCTACCAAGTTGAGGTTGGACCACGAACGACTTCGTCTGGCATTGGCCGATTTTTACATGAAGCAAAGTCCGACTCAGCGCGCAACCGATCTGTTGAAAGTTGTTATGGATAATCTTGGCAAATTTCCGGATTTGGATGAGTATCAGATTGCAAAAACAAGACTCGAGAAGATCGAACTGGCAAGTAGTGATCCTATAGTTACGGTTCCGCCTCGTGTCCCTCAAGGTCCATCACGGGAAGTCCTATACGACACCATTACCAACATGATATCTCTACCCGGTTCGCTCGATACGTCTTCGGAAGAGGAGCCCACTGTCAAGGAGCCTGAGTCCTTTTGGAGGAGTGTGGACGTCATACACGCGAAGTGGAGGATCGGTAATTCCAAAGACTTGCGTGGAGATTTCCAAGCTTTGTTCGATTTCATGGGCGATACACTTAACCTGGTCAGCAGTCAGGTGTTGACTCGGCTGGCTGGAACGCCAATTCCGGAACACGAGCCTGATACGACCACGCGGAAAGTTTTGATGCTTTTCAAGAGTCACCCCTTCAAGAATCGCACCCCTGCGCCATCGAGGATATCATACTCTGGTGCTGATTTCAGTGTACTTGATGAGGTGACTCTAACTTTGAGGGGCCGAAATGAAAGAAGAATCAGCTCCGCAATCTGGTTTCCAGATAGAGACTTCTCTACAGCTTGCCTCATTGTGGAGGAACTCCCGTGTGACCTGATAATCAGCCGCAGAACCATCCAAGAGTGTCGTCTTGGAGAGAGGCGTATGCTTGGGGACCCGAGGATTATGCAGAAGTCTGAACTTGATTTCGAACTTTATGCAAACATCAAGGAGAGTTCACCAAGCCTATGGAAGAGTTTGACGTTGAATCTTGGTTTTCCTGCGTCGCAGGCTGGGTCGCTTAGAATGTCTGTGCGACATGAGGGACGCTTTCACGGGCTCCGTTCTCGCGCAAGTACTTGAACGCATTTGTGTACATCTTATTCCTGCTTGTATTTCCATAAAGGCGCTTTAATTGCCCATCAGTCTGAGGTGTGATAGTGTGAGGTAAATTCTCATTCGCCCAATCGTAATTTCCTCAAGCCCTGGTGGCACCATCTTTCCCTCCCTGCACGACCTCGATATGAGTAACAGAACCCTTAGCATCCTTACTCTCCACAGCAATCTCATCCCCAAACGCCGCAGCCACCTGCTCCAGCGTCATCTGATTCGTCTCTGGCAAGTACAGGAAATAAATAGTCGCAGCAAAGAGATTGCACCCAATGAAAACAAAGTAGAACTTCCATGAAATCGAATCAAACGCGATGCTGGCAACATAGCTCAACCAAATAGCAGTGACAGCCTGACTGAAGACGGCAAAGCCGTTGCCTCGGGCGCGCAGATGCAGCGGGAAGATCTCAGCAACCAGCACCCAAACGACGGTGTTGAAGAAGTAGGAATACAGGAAAGCGAAGAGGAAGATGAAGGCCACGCCGGCGCGAGAGCCGGACAGGTTGTGGTCGTCCGGGTAGAAGCGGCTGAGGGCGGTGAGGATGCTGAGGCATGTTGCGAGGACGATGTGGCCGATGACTGCGGCAGGGTTAGCGATTACTCAAGCTCGCTGGACATAAAGAGGCAGCACTCACCAACCGTCCGCTTCCGCGGCCAAAAGTCGGACAGCGTGAAGAGGCTGAGGATCTGCGCGATGACAGCCATGAAGCCGTAGCAGCCGGCGATGAGGAGGACCGTCCGGCCCTCGAAGCCGAGCGCGTTGTACATGACCGTCTGGTAGGCCTGGATGATGTTCGAGCCGGACAGCTTGGTCATGTTGACGATCAGGCAGCCGAGCAGCGTGCGGCGGATGTAGCGGCGCGTGAAGAGCTCGCGGTAGCTGCTCTGCCGGCGCATCTCGGACTCGAAGGTGATCTGGCTCTGCATCTTGGTGTATTCGGATGTGATCCACTCTTCGCCGCGGTGGGCGTGGAGGTACCGGAGGACTTTCATGGCGTCTTCGTGGCGCTCGCGTTGGATGACTGGATAGTGTTAGTGGGAGGTGGGAGATGAGGATGGTGGATGGGGGACGTACGCCATCGTGGTGAGTATGGCAGGACGAAGGTCAATGCCATGAGGAGCATGGCCGGTGGGGCCTGCATGGCCAGTGGAACACGCCACTGAATGTTCCCAGCGCCGAAGCTACCAGCGTAGCCAATCCAGTTAGCTAGCAAGGCACCCAAGGTATTCATGAGACCCTTGATGCCGACGAGGAAGGCTCGGTTCTCGGGCGGCGACATCTCGGAGAGGTATACGGGCGCCACGGCGTAGACCATGCCGGTTGAGAAGCCAGAGAAGGCACGGCCCACGATCATCATGGCCGGGTTCATTGCTCCAGCTTGTATGGCAGCTCCGATGACGCTCACAGTGGAGCCAAAGAGCAGGCTCCAGCGTCGACTCATGCCGTCCATGGTCCATGAAGCGGCTGCGCTACCGAGGCAACTACCGGCATAGTATCCTGAGACGATGCCGCCGTTGAGGGAGGAATCCACGCCGTCAGGGCCGTACATGTAAGTCTTGAAGCTGGACTGGGCGATGGTGGTGGCAATGATGCCCGTGTCGAGTCCGTACAGGAACCTAACGCGTGTCAACTGATGAAGTTCTGGAGCTCGGTTGACCTACCCTGCCAGACTGATGGCAAATGCAATCGTTATCGACCGAACTGAGTTGCCATGGTGTCCTCGGGTAGTTGTGCCCGCCATGTTTGATCAAGTTCCTCGCTGTCTGATGAAAAGTGGGAATGTTGGGGGAGAGAGCAGTAGGTAAATAGTGAAGGCATCTTATACATGTGCACCGTCAACCAGGCATTTGGTAACGTGGGGGTAGACTTGTACAATAACCGGGTCACGGGCTACGTCGACATACTGCAGTCAGCATCACAAATACAACAATGAGCTGTATTCTCTCTTCCCCAGATCCAAATTGGTATTGATGTCCATTCGCACCCCGCAAAGAACAAGGTTCTCCGCATTCGGTTCCCCATTTTGCGTGGGGTGCAGGTTCTCCACCCCCGCGTTGTTGTTATTTCCGCACCAATGGCGGTTGTACTCCCTGTCGGACTCACAGCCGACCCCGCTTTGTGCCTCCGCAACCCCCACGCTGTCGGAAAAGAACCCGCAAAGCTTAAGGACGACCGATGAAGCTTGTATAAACAGGCAAAGGTGCATTCTGTTTGAGAGTGAGAAACCATCAAACTGCCAAAACATCTCCCAGATCTACCCAGCATGTCTCAGACGGTCACTGCTACAGTTTCGGCCCCTCCGGCCATGGGCTTGTCCACTTTCTCCACCATCGACGAGCTTCTCAAAGCCCAAGCGGCACGTCCAGATGATCCGGTTCTCGTAGCATATCCTGTCACCGACATTGATGATTTCGAGGAACACACCGCAAAAGCCCTCGATCGATACACAGAGGCAGCAGCGGCGAAGTACAAGAGCCTCGGCCTGAATCCTGTGGTATGCACCCCTTCATCTTCACTAAACTACAGATGGTAACTCCAGCAGGACCCAACATCCACCGAGACCCCAGTCGTAGCGCTCCTCGCCCCATCCAGCTTCGAAGTCATCGTCACCATCCTCGCCGTCAGCCGGCTGGGCTGGGCCCTCCTCTTCCTCTCCCCGCGCCTCGTCCCAGCCGCCCACGCGCGCCTACTCCAAATGTGCGACTGCACGACGATGATCGTAGCGCCCGTCTACCACCCCACCATCCCTGCCATCTCTTCCTCGCTCTCTTCCACCAGCCCCTCTCAACCCCTTCTGAAGTCCATCCCCCTTATCACCCGCCCCGACTACCGCTGCACACCCCCCAGCACCCCCCTCCCCATACCCCCTTCCTCCCTCACCTCCCTCCAATCCACCAAAACCGCCTGGATCATCCACTCCAGCGGCAGCACGGGCTTCCCCAAACCCATCCCGCTCTCGCACCGCGCGCTGCTGGCCAACTTCTCCAAGGGCCTCGGCCTGCGCGCCTTCTGCGCCAGCCCGCTCTTCCACTCGCACGGGCTGATGGAGCTGTTCCGCTGCTTCTACCGCGGCGCGCCCATGTACATGGCCAACCACGCAAGACCGGTCACGCGGGCGAACCTGGTGCGGGCGATGAGGGTGGCGCGGCCGGGGTTGGTTACTGCGGTGCCGTTTGTGTTGGGGTTGTTGGCTGAGGGGAGCGATGGGGTGGGGGAACTGAGGAGGGCGGAGGTGGTGATGTTTGCGGGGAGTGCGTGTCCGGATGAGGTGGGGGATAGGTTGGTGCGCGCGGGGGTGAGGCTGGTGGCGAATTATGGGAGGTGAGTCCTGCTTCTCTTCTCTTCTTGCAATTTTCCCCTCCCACATCTGCCACCCCCTACCACATCCCAACTATGCAGCACTCCAAAGCTAATCGTTCCTCGCAATACACAGCTCCGAAACCGGCGCCATAATGTCCTCCCTCCGGCCCACCGGCGACACCGCGTGGTCCTACCTCCGCATGCCCGCACACATCGCGCCGCACGTCCTGATGGACGAAATCTCCCCCGGCATCTACGAATGCGTGGCCCTCAAATCGCTCCCCTCGCGCGGGCCGACCAACTGCTCTGACCCGCCCAACTCGTACCGCACGCGCGACCTCTTCACGCGGCACCCGACGAACCACAACTGGTGGAAGTACCTGACGCGCCTCGACGACCGCCTCACCCTCGTCAACGGCGAGAAGGTGCTGCCGCTGCCGATCGAGGGGCGTGTCAGGCAGAGTGCGTTGGTGGCGGAGGCGGTGGTGTTTGGGGCCGGGAGGAGTGTGCCGGGGATGTTGGTGTTTCGGGATGAGGAGGTGGGGGTGGGGGATATGGCGGAGGGGGAGTTTGTGGAGCGCATTTGGGGGGATGTTGAGGAGGCGAATGCGGGGGCGGAGTCGTTTTCGCGAGTTCCGAGGGAGCTGGTTGTGGTGATGCCGCGGGGCACGAGCTGGCCGCGGACGGATAAGGGGACGGCGGTGAGGCAGCAGGTGTATGAGGTTTTTAAGGGGGTGATTGATGAGGCGTATGCGAGGTTTGAGCACGGGGAGGAGGAGACGGGTGATAGGGAGGCACTGCTGTCTCTGGATATCCCGGAACTGGAGCAGTGGTTGTTGGAGAGGTTCCAGATCGATCTTGGAGTGGGGTTGCAGGACGTAGATGCGGACGTCTTCGCGGCTGGCGTCGACAGCTTGCAGACAACGCGCATCTGGAGCCTGATCCGGAAAAGGCTCGACCTGGGCGGCAAGCAGGAGGCGCTGAGCCAGAACGTCGTGTACGAGAAAGGCACGCTGCGGGCGCTGGCGAAGCATCTGTACGGCCTACGAACAGGCGAAGACGTCGGCCAGAGCGACGAGGAAGAGCTGCTGGCCATGCAGGAGCTCGTCGAGGAGTTCTCTTCCTTCCACCCACACGTCCCCGGCACCGCCCCAGCCCCCGCCGGCGAAGTCGTCGTCAGTGGGGGGGGGGGGGGGGGGGGGGGGGGGGGGGGGGGGGGGGGGGGGGGGGGGGGGGGGGGGGGGGGGGGGGGGGGGGG
>JAJMYN010000147.1:0-15268 GCA_023087525.1 Lasiodiplodia sp. KE8368
CGGAATTGCCTGTTCCTGCGGTGCAGGAGCTGGGTGGAACAGTCACATGCCTACAGAATCACTTTTTTTTTTTTTTTGATATTGAGATGTAGTTATCATAATTATTTTATCTATATGTATGGACCCCGCCTCTCCGACATCCAAGGCATCTAGCTTGAAGTATCTCGATTGCTCTCCACCCGCAGTCCGAGCAATGGCCCTCCGCTGGCGATCGGATATAAGCGAGCAACAAATCATGTGCGAACTCAGGTGTGTCTGTCAGGAGTGGAAGCAATGACTGTTGAAATATTACGCCTTTCCTGATTTCGGGTAATTTTCCTCTGATGTGCTCAATAACCTGTTGTCGAAGCTCCCGCTTGGAAGGCGGAGTCAACGAGTACACGTCGTGAATTGAATCGAAAAATTCGACGAGACTGTTCGAGTCCATTGCTTAAGGTTTAGGTAAAGTGTCTTACTACAACTTAGCTTAGGGGTTGATCGGTGATCGAGTCGCCTGGTTGGGAGCCTTGCTGCTGCCTACTTACTCCACGTTGTGATGTTTGTCATTATCACATGAGTCTTCTGCTACATAAATCTGGTCCAACTCTCGTGAGCTCGGATATACATCACAAATTTAATATTCATTTCATTGCTCAGTAGGGCTGTTTGAGAGTTGAGGCGATCAAGGCTTTAGATTGTTGGTGATAACCATATGAATATCGCACTTTACTTGCCTCTTATTTGGAGGTAGAGTTGTGAATGGTGTGACACACCACCATCAAGTTAACCAAGTTAGCAAGTTACATGTAAACGGTTATAAATCAGAGTGTCAATAACGTTTGAATCTAATTCTGCGTCTGGGCCAAGCACCCGATAACAAAGATTCATACACGGCTGGAATCTGCAGGGATAATAGCAAGCACAGCCCGTTTTGTTTTTTCCTATATGCGCAAGGCAGAATTGAAACCATTTTTTTTTATTTCCAATGCCTGTACTCAGCTCTGCAGCCTGTGGGGCTTAAGTGGAGTCTAAGAGCACTCAGCCAGACTTTCGACCAGGCACTGCATCACTGCCAAATTCAAGTCAAATCACGCTGCATCCAAAAGCTAAGCTATTCTGAGCCAGTAGCTGTTGGGTTAGGATATTTTTCTGTAGTGCATGTATATCTAACTTACTATTAGCTGCGTAGGTGTAAATAGAAGAAAATAAGGCTAACTAGTCATTCTCACGTGGATATAGTACTTTCTATAGATAGCTCTCAATAGATCGGTAGAAGGTCAAATTCAAGGACGCTATTCTTCGATGACATCATCCAACTTAATCCCTACTAGGCACGAGAGTCAAATTGCTGCCTGGAACTGAACTAGGCTTTTTCGGCACCCGAAAGTAAGCGAGACCACTCGAAGCACAGGCGGTGGCACGCTGTCAATGGCGAACCGTGTGTTAAAGGATAAGGAATACATAAACGAGTCTCAGTCCTCGGCTGGCTGGATATGCACCAGACGCTTTGTCTCTCTATACAACGAATGACTTTAACGGTTCGCACCGCTACTGAAAGCGAGTACTTCAAGGCAGGTTCTGCCGTACTTGTCAAAAATGGTTGCATCCAAGTGTTTGGACAGCTTAGACCAGTACACGGTCGGATGGATCGCGGCATTGCCAATAGAACGAGCTGCTGCGATTGCCATGCTCGACGAGCAGCACAGAAAGCCTCTCGACTTTGCCCAACCACCAAATGACAAGAATTCATACACCTGGGGCCAAATTTACGACCACAATATCGTCACCGAATCGTTGTCCGCAGGAGTTTACGGGACGACTTCTGCCGCTACGACTGCAACGTCCATGCTCTCCTCTTTCCCTCAGATCCGCATTGGCTTGATGGTCGGCATCGGAGCCGGCATCCCACGGCTGGAGGACGATGTTGATATTCGCCTTGGTGACATTGTCGTTAGTCAGCCGTTAGGAAAGAGCGGCGGGGTCGTTCAATACGACTTTGGGAAAGCTAAAGCTAGCGATCGATTTGAGCGCACAGGCTTTTTAAACTCACCACCTCAGGTCCTTCCCAATGCATTGGCCAATCTCCAAGCCCAACATGAATTTGGATCAAAAGTTCCTAAAATTCTAGAAGAAATGCTCGAAAAGAACCCGCAACTTGCAAATGCGAACCCAGGCAAACCCAGCTACGCGTACCAAGGATGAGAGCACGACAAGCTGTTCAAGCCAACATGTCACCATTCTCATGGCAGAAACTGTAGTAGCTGCGACCCGGAAGAAGAGATGAAACGCGAGGTCCGCGACTCTCAGGATCCAGAGATTCATTACGGGCTCATCGCCTCTGGGAACACCTTAGTGAAGGACGCTGCCGTCAGAGATTCGATCCTAAAGGAGATCGGCGATGAATGCATCTGTTTTGAAATGGAAGCAGCTGGCCTCATGAATAGCTTCCCCTGCCTCGTTATTCGAGGCATTTGCGATTACACCGACTCGCACAAAAATGATCGCTGGCAGCGATATGCGGTCGCAGCGGCGGCTGCGTACGGGAAAGAGTTTTTGGGGATCATACCTGGGGATGACTTGGAGAAGGCGCAACGGGCAATGGATATAATGACGGTCAATGCGTATTCCTCTCCTACTCTTTAGGATGTGTAGTAACGCTCTTGGTAGTTGCAAACGCTGTACAGCAGACCCACTCAATTGTGAAGAATTCATCTATGCAACAGCATCATGAGAGAATTAGCAACTGGCTATCTCCTCCAGATCCGTCAACAAACTACAACAAGGCTCTGGAACAGCGTCATCCAGACTCAGGCCAGTGGTTCCTCACTAGCGCGGCGTATTTAAAGTGGAATATTGAGGAAAACTCGTTCTTATGGCTCCATGGCATTCCGGAATGTGGAAAGAAAATCCTCAGCTCCACCATCGTTAAGGACCTGGAGAAGAACGTAGTCTGCTCCCCGCTCTACTTCTACTTTGACATTAACGACACCAGCAAGCAGAGTCTTGAGAAGGCAGTCCGATCACTCATCGCTCGGCTATGCGGCAAGAGGACTGATGTTCACAAGCACGTAGATTCGCTCTACTCCTCTTGTGAAAACGGATGGAAGCAACCAAGCATTGACTCGCTGTGCAAAACCTTCCAGGATATGGTTCAACAGGCTGGCGAGATCTGGATCGTGCTTGATGCGCTTGACGAATGTCTCACGCAGAAAGGAAATCCAGACGAGGGGCTGCTATCGTGGATAGAGAGCATTCGAATCTCTCAGCAAATAAATGTTCACATTCATGCTACGAGCCGGCCGGAACAAGACATCCAATCAGCTATCGAGAGGTGGGCTCACAAGCAAGACATAATCCCAATTCAGAGTGACCTGGTTGCGGAAGACATACGTGCATATGTCCACGCAAGGGTTAGGCAGTATGAGGGGTTGAGTAGGTGGAAATCACGACCAGATGTCCAGGATGAGATTGAATCTACCCTGACCCAGAAGGCTCATGGGATGTGAGATGCTCTCAAATATAACTAGCGTATCCTTCCCTAACGCTCTTATTGGTGCAGTATCATCGAGCTTCGGCGCTAGCGAATGCCTTAATCTTACACCGAGGCTGAGCGAATCGACGACGGCAGTGGGATGACGCCACTGACGAAATATCCGCAACAACTACCTACAGTCGGCCGAATAATGCTTTGAGACACAACCACAGCGGAAAACAAGGCCAGGGCAGAAACAGGCCTAACAATGGCCGATTCAGCCAGGAGCGAGCCGTCAGATGGTATGGTGGTACAGATAAATCCTTCATCGCCGATCACATGTGCGACAACTATGACTGAAGCGGAGCGGGGCATCGAACAGCACCCTCGTACATGAGATAAGAGCAGGGCGAACTGGCTCCATCAAATATATAAATGGCCAGGGATATGGGGTATCAGAAAGAGCAATCAGCAATCAACATGAAGCCCGCCGTCAACTTCGCTATCCTCTGTGCCGCCGCGACAGCAGCAGCAGCAGCATCGCCAGACGATGCCTCCTCCATCACTATCCACTTCAGCCCCCCGCTCTCCGCCGGCGATGCCCCCACCGTTGACAAAGGCTACATTGGTTTCGGCATCGAGACGAAGAGCTTCCCGGACTATGCAGGCCGCGGCGACACGCCCAACGCGCTCTCGGCCTTCCTCCTACAGCAGCTCTCCACGCGCACCGGCGGCGCGCCGCTGCACATCCGCGTCGGCGGCACCTCCATGGACAACACGCGCTACAACCCCGCCATGACCACCAAGGCCGTCAATGTCACCGGCAATCTTGACGCCTGCGGGTTGCATACTTATGCCGATCTCGGCACGCCCTGGCTGCGCTCGTTCCGCAACCTCGCGCCCACGCTCGCGCCGCACTTCACGGTGCAGGTGCCGCTGGCGCGGATGGACGTCGATAATGGCGTCCAGTTCGCCGAGGCGTGCATCGATGCGCTGACGGCCACCAATGAGAAGCGAGACGGCAACGACCAAGCCCGACTACCGGCGCCAGCACAGCTGTCGGCGCGTCTGGATGCCTTCGAGATCGGGAACGAGCCCAATTTCTATCCGAAATATCCAGACCTCAAGTGCCGGGGCAAGACGGACAGGGGGGATGGATGGGGACCATCGAAATACGTAGACGAGTGGGCCAAATATGCCGAGGCCTTGGTCAAGCGCATAGGCGCCTTGAAGAATAGCGGTGCGAAGAATTGGTTCCAGGCGCTTACGCTCTCATCGACTGTTCAGAGCCAAACCATGTGGGGACTGTAAGTTTTATGCCGGTGGAGAGCTGATGCTCTTGTCTCGTGTAGTGCTGATATCTCTAGGTCTGCAATCGGGAAGGAGCTGAAAGATAGTGGATATGTGAAGACAATTTCGCAGCATTAGTATGTCGGCATTCTTGGCTCTGCGTCTCTAGGAAGACTATACTAATCATCTCTGAAAAAAAATATAGCTATCAAGGGGACGCGACCGGAACCCTGAAAGGTGAACAAATTCATGAATAGACCTAAGCAGCTGACATCTACGCAGACGAACTTCTTACCCACAGCACCACCGTCTCCCTCATGCAGGAAAAGTTTGCTGCCAACATCGCCTTCACCAAGGCTAACAACAGCCACATCCCCTTCATCCTCGGCGAGGTAGGCAGTGCAATTGGTGCCGACGGCGACGACACGACCCGCGCCCTATACGGCACGCTCGGCGCCGCGCTGTGGACGCTCGACTTCCTCCTGCACGGCATGACCATCGGCATCGCGCGCGTGTCGATGCAGCTCGGCACCAACTTCCGCATCGCCGCCTGGCAGCCGGTTGACAGGGCCAACCATCCCATGGCCGTCCATGCCAACTACTACGGGCTCGTCGCCGGTGCCGCGTTCGTCGGTGGCGACGACGGCGATCTCCAGATCCGCGAGCTCGGCGGTGCCGTCAACGGCCACCCGAACGTCGTCGGCTACGCCGGATACCACGGCGGCAGGCTCTCGAAGATCGCGGTGCTGAACCTCCAGGTCTGGGACGGTGGCGCTGGGGTCAGGCCGGCCAAGAATGTGGCCTTGGCGAAGCTGGGCGGTGATGTAAGCAAGGTAAGGGTGTCAAGGCTAACTGGCGCTAATGCTACGGCCGAGGATGGCATTACTTGGGCCGGTAAGCGCTGGACGGCGGAGAACAACGGTACTGAGTATGCGGACGGTGAGAAGCCCGTGACGATTGCCGTCCAGGATGGTGTGCTGGTGAAACATGTGGTGGTCAAAGCGTCCGAGGCTGTCATGGTTGAGATCCTGAGGGAATGAAGTTGGTTTTGTATGGTCCGTTTCAAGATGGTCCATTCGTTTAGGCTTGGGGGTTCGGGGCAGTAACTTGAAAGTTAGGAGTCAGTGCTTGCAGTATGGAAAGGCGATGAAAACCTGTTGGTCAATGAAATTTGATGAGATTGCGCAGTACTGCCCCTTCGAAGTGATGTGTGAAATAAGCTAATTATATACATGTTATGCTGGACAACTAGCGTGAAATAAATGGGAGTAGTTCCGCTGCGTTCGACAACGAGTATATGTACTGGTGTGGATGCTTATTGTTGAAGAAAATGTAAAGAACACGGTGAGGCTCAACAATTTATACTTCACCGTCACTGCTTTTTCTGCCGTGAGCATCTATAACGCTCTGGTGGGACTGCAGCTCTTATGTTACGGCGTTCGTGTTCACAGGGCCTGTCATGGTATAAGTGCCGTTTTCCATATCCCAGGCCCATTCCATTAACTGTAAGCTTCCTTCGTCAGATCTCACAGTGCCGTACACCCTTCCAGCTTGATTTGCAGCTAGCCCAGACTCATTCAGAATTTTTTCAAAGCCAGATTCCAACAATGTAAAATTCCAGGTAGCAGTGCTTGACGAGTACGAGGAAAGCGAAACGCCTCCACCAGATTGCGAGGGATGTGTATTCAGTACCTGCATGGTATAATTGGACGCCGAATCGCTACCGCTGACAAATGTACCGGTTGTGAAAGCCGCAATCGATGAGCGGGCCTCCAAGGTCGTGTTCAGGGTTTCTGCAAAAGCTGTAAGTCGGAGCAACAGCACAACCAGTGCAGATGTCCTACCACTCTCCCAATCGTCCTCAGCTGCATTGTAGAGCAGTTTTGCCAACTTCTGTCCTCTGATCGCCAGGAACATGACGATGAATTGACGCTTTCCGGAGGCTCCAGTATACAATGGTTTTATTTCGAGTTGCGAGCCGTTTGCAGGCTTTGGTAACTTGGCTGGAAAGGGATTCTGGTTCCAAGACAGTCGATCACCATCCTTCGTCTGTGGAGTCGTGTACTGCAGGGATCCATCAAAAAAGACGACGGCGTTGGCGGCGTAGCATGTCTCGCACTCTTTCGAATAAGTGGCAAGCGAGAGACCGTCTCCGCCATAGTTTTTCCCGTTGAACCCGTCGTTGTCATCCCAACTCCCTACGTAAGGAGTGTCGGCCGCTTTTCCGCGAACTACGCTGTCTGCGTCAAAGTAGAAGAGGTGATGTCTATACACCTTTATTAAGAATTAGCGAACCATGTAACAAGCTGCTGGATAATACCCTACGTTGGCATTCTTCCATTGGACGTCAGCAGCTATCGGAGTGTGTCTCAAGACACTGTTTCCATCCGTCACGACGGGTAGGGCAGTCCAATTCGAGGAGGACGAGTTCCATACAGACAGGTAAATCTCTCCCGACCTTAGCTGATAGTAAACGCAGTTAAAATCCACTCCGTTTGAATTATAGTTGACCGCTGCGAGCCTCGAGGACCGGAGAAGATGTGCGCTCCCCACAGAGTCGCTCGATTTGGAGCGAGAAGCACCGACTCCAGCACCGACCGCGACGGCAACGATTACTGCCACTGCGACGGCAACAATGGTCCAGAAGATGCGTACCCTTAGTCCACAAATTCGACGTGGCGGTCGAATTCTTCGATCCTCCACGATGAAAGGTTCTGGCAAGCTGTTGGTATCGATGACCTGCGGCGCGCTCTCGCTGGGGTATGTTGGAATAGGCAAGGATCCATCGATCGCAACTTGCGGCGCGTCCACACCCTCCTCGTCGGGGACCAGTGCCCATGCTTTGGGAACAAATCTGGTGTTGCTTTTTTGGAGACGTGCTTGACGTTCATTTTCGCGCTGGGCGGTGACGTCGATCTCTAGCGTGCTGTGTGTTTCTGGGGGCGAAGCCATGACGTATCGGTACGATGATGTAGCCCCGCATTCATGGGCGGTGAGAACGTTGGAATCGAGAGTTGAAAATGGTAGCTTCAAGCTGGTATTTGGCCCCCGTGAGTGCCGAGATAAGCAAGCAAGCACAAGCCTTGCTGTATTTCGACAAAGCACGATCGCTGGGAATGATTTCTTGGCTCGGGAAGTGGGGGATCTGCAGGCTGAAAGTGAGCTGAAAATGCGCTGACGTATCATGATGGAAGTTTTGTGTTCCTTGTTTGCCGCTTTACGGGATATGGCTGTTTGTGTAACCCGCATCCCTGTTTACGCGCGGTCGGGGGCCGAAATTCCTGAAGGACCACGCCCCAAGAAACATTAACCCGGTTCCACATCGCGTCGTTTGTGCAGGCGGAGAAGTCCTTCCTCAGGGAGGGGAGTGGTAGGTAGAAAACGGTAGATATGCCGACTAATGCCAAGATTAATGCCAAGGGAAACACAGTGAACGGTTCCATCCCATCCATAGGCTGTTACATGCTTTCAGAGCCGTGACATCCAAGCAACCTGCTAAGAGACTTGGAAGGTTAGTAAAAGAAGCCCACTGTTACACCGACTATCTTGCACGTGATATATTATGATATATTATAAAGCTGTTGGTAACAGGATGAAACTTCAATCATCTCTACTTCGATACAATGCTTTGACAAGTTGCTTAGTTACCCTTGACCAAGACCTGCTTCTCCTTTTTCAACTTGTCGACGAACTCAATCGGCACCTTCAGGACACTGGCAACCACGTCGGGCGGCGTCAATGCCAGCCATTGCGCGAGGGAAATGTCGGCCAAGCGATCACTTTTGTAGATCTCCACCCACTCAAGAGTCTCCGTCTCAGATGTGTTCTCAATGTAGTGACCTGCATCACCAATTAGTTGGGCATCGAATCAAAAGTCATGGCCGACGTACCGCTGTTGTTAGGGAAGACGACGGTATCGCCTGCACTGAAGTCGAAAGTCCTGGAAGCAGCATTTCCAATGAACACGGACGCACGACCCTTGCCCTTGTGGAAGTACAACCACTCCTCAGCCTACGCGGCGTCAGCGTCGCACAAAAAGATGACCCGGGGGAAACACAGAAGAACTCACGTTGGGGTGCTAGTGCAGCTCCCTCAGACCCTTAGGCTCGAGCGTCACGATCGCGGCCGAGATGGTCTTCGCAATGGGGAACGTCGTCGAATCAACCTTCCTGGACGTGCCGCCCTTGCCGGGCACCGGCTCGGTCTCGTGCTGGGCGGCGAAGTACACGTACGCGTTGTCGCCGGCCAGGAAGTCGTCGGCGGGCGCGCCGGTGACGTTAAGGTTCGAGGAAACGTTCGCCTTAGGATGTACGGGTCCGTCTGCGGCAGGGCGTCGAAGACGGTCGGGTCGACGCCGAAGTTCTTGGCCACGACGCCGCGCGGCGTGTGCACCAGTCAGTCGTCGACCATGAAGGTGGTGCCGATCTTGTCGAAGTCGCCGTCGTCGAAGACGAGCAGGTACTCGTTCTCGTCGTCCAGCCCTTGCACCGTGTGCGCCGCCCCCTTCGGGAAGTACCACACGTCGCCGACGTTGAGGATCGAGGCCGTGTACCGCCCTTCCTCGTCGACGGCCGACACGAGGATGCGGCCTGCGTAGACCCAGCCCCATTCAGCCTGGGAAGACACGTGATGTGAGAATGGTGGACGGAAGGGCGGGGACGTGGCTACTTACGACGCGATGCCAGTGCAGTTTGCGGATCGACCTTTTGCGTAGATGCTGCTGGGCGGCGACGATGTCGCGGCTGGACGGCAGGTCGGTCACGATCTGCTCGCGCGTCCAGCCGCCGTTGCTGAGCTTGACGTGCGAGTCGGAGAAGCGCCACTTCAGGTTCGGCACCACCCCGTTGTCCGTCGACGCCGCCCCCAGGTTGCTGGGTTCTCCAGGTCGATCTGCCTGTCCGTGCCGCCCAGCAGCGGCCCGCCTTTTCCGTCGGCGGAAATCAGCTGGCCTTGCGCGAAGCCGGACCCGTCGCTGTCCTGGCGCCTGGTGACGGCGCCGGAGGCGAGCGTGGCTAGCGAGGCGCTGGCGAGGAGGAGGTTGAGGAGCTGCATGATGTTGGAGCTGCGGCTGTGGTTTCGAAACGCATCGTTGGGGGTTGTGGCGATGCTTGCAGCTTAAATAGAGCGGCTGCGGTGCCTTTGCAGCAATCGAGGCTGCCGATGTTGTCATCCCATGGCTGTTATTGATTTTCCCAGTCATTACTTGACAGGGCCAATTCCAATTTGCGCGCGCGCCGATTCACTCGTCAAACCTGGGAAGAGCTTCTTGGCGACCAGGAACTGGAGCTGCTTTTTGGGGAGGTCGGCAGTGATGAGGTGATGTGCAATCGACGCGGGGTATGCCGTGACATGCGCAGTCGGCTTGGCTCCCGCTGTCGATCCCCTTGGCATAACCTCGTAGCTCTAGTCCCTTCTACTTGCGGAAAAAGATTAAAGCTAAGCTTGAGTGCCTGAGTACTAGTCATCCTATATTTGGGGTGCATTCCAGTTGATCCTCATTATCGGCCTGATGTAAGCTCGATTTGGAAGTTGTCGACATTTATTCTGGAAATCGTGCGAAGCATCTGAACAGAAGTGGAAAGGCATCAATGGAGCCCAGTTGGGTAGTGGCGTTAACATGGCACATGATTAAGAGAGGTTTGGTGGCTGTTGCACTGCGCATGCGTACTTATTTAGAGTCAGAGGGAAATGCAATTGACTACGACTCAGGAATGTCAACACCAGAGTAAGTATCGTTTCCTCCGCTGAAGAGATCCACTGCCGGGGAATTCCACTCGTGATACCAACTCTTTCGTAAAGGGCAGAGCCAAGCTCATTTTATTTTAGAACCAACGTTCTTTCCCAGTCGAGTCTCTCTTTTTGAGGGTTCCCCTGTTTGAAAATGACTATCTCCCAATAGTGCTCACCAATAAGGCAAAAGAAATCCGAGCCAGCAGCTTCTCTTTCATTTTGCTCCACTATTTCAAAATCTTGAAAAAAGTTGTGTGTAATGCCTCCCCTATTCAATTGGAAATGCGCATGCTCTGTAGAATTCTGAGTCGCGAGGACAATTCGACATTGGACTCGAACGACAGGACCAATGACTTCAATACGTCCATCTTGGATAGCTCCATAACAGTCTCCATGTAGTGGGCTGATGCTCGTACTAACCACCTTGACGCGGAAGATGGTTCCGGAGATCCACCGGACATTGTTTCTATGACAGCACCTTCCACAGAAGCCCAGGACCAAGTTGGCAGAGGAAACTTTGCCCTAGTTCTGCGCGCTGGCTTCCAAGGTCCCTTCCGAGTAATTATTGGCTAGCAGGGGTTTCGAACTCGAATGCGTCTGGCTCCCAGAAAAGCGCAGCTGGAAGCATCGAAGACCAAAATCCAGCAAGATATTCCCCCAGTGACGGTCCCAGACTCCTCGCCGTTGCTGATAGTGCCGGAAGTCTGTCCTGATCATAATTCAGAACACAAGCAGTATAACCTCTGATCATCGCCCCCCAGACCCCAGACCTGTTATTCTTAAGTACCTCTCCATCTAGAGAGGCTGCATACTGTGTCTTGAAACCGTTTGGGTGTGAATAAAGATCGCGGTAGCGTGTAATCCCGCCGCATCACAAAGGTAACCATGTTTGCACTCGAACACAAGCTCGTGGTATCCGAAGTGGACAACTCTGGTTGAAAGGATGCGTTCCTGGTAAACCCAAGCGCGGGAAAGTAAAGGCATTTTCTGAGGATCGGCGTGACGAAGCCGGGTGAAGCTGTTGTGAGATGGCTCAGCCGTAGCAAAAATCCGATGATCCGTTCCTCGAAGGCTAAATGATTGAGGAGGTGGTCGTATCATGCTGAATCCACCGGTTCCGTCGTGAGCGGCAGTAGCCGCGAGCGTGACGTATGCTTTCTCATAGATTTCGCCCATCTTTGCTGACTCGTGTTCCCAGTCCCATCTGTCATCTTGGATTATGCAGAGTGAATCGATCCAGATATAGCGGATTCTGAGATCCCTAGTCAATGATATTGCGTCTTGAAAGGTTCTAGAAAGGTGCGACCATTTTATTCCTTGCGGTGCTCGATTGTTGCACGTGAGGTTGTGATTATCTGCCTCTTGCCCCAACAGTGACTGAGCGCAATATAGTCCCCTGATTCTTTGTGAGACTCGGAGAGTCTGGGAGGTTCCGAGCCGTCCGAGGGACCGACATCCACCACACGAGTTGGTAGACGTACATTGTCCTGTTTCCGGGCACAGTGTCGGTGCTGAGCTGGATCTTTGCAGATTTCAATCCACCATTTTATTAGGTCAGGAGCTTCATCGCTGCATGAGCTCTGGATTATATGACTCTTCATGCCAAATACTTGGTGTATCGGGTCAGGTTCGTCTTCTATGCGTCATCGCTCCATGAATTAGTTGAAGAGACGCGGGTGATAAAGTTAAAGGACAACAAAAGGTCTCCTTAAAAGCAGACTGACCATTTTGCATGTAAAGAGTTAACATGATCTATGGGTCGTGGACTCTATCATCCCCGAAAATGAATAGACAAAGATCTTCGGCGGAGAGCTTTTCCAGGCTAATATGGACATCTTCCTCTGGTACAATCTGAGTGTTGACAATGTCTAAAAGAAGTTCGTAGAACGTGCAGTCTTGATCTTGCGAAATCTTCAGACGCTCAAGACTAGTGAGGATAATTGGTTTGCAGGAAATGGGTAACGACGAGGCTTCAGTAAGATTGTGACACAAGTCACGTAACTGTTGCCGTGACATGTCTCTGGTTAAGAGCTCGACGGGTAGTTCCTGCAAGTTTTGATAAGACTACCGCCCCTGACGATTCAAGGCAGTTGTGGACCGAGTGGAGATGAAAGAACTCGAGTTTGATTACAGGTCGCTGTCTTTGTCAGCTTGAGGAGGGGTAGTGTGATTCATCAGCGTACTATATTCCATCTGGCTAGCTTATGGTCCTGAGGGTCAACCAATGGTTAAGCATCGTTGCTTATGTCGTGTAACGTCCCATGCTCATCTAGACCATAGAATTTTCTAGGAGTGTGCAATGGTGTATCCCAGCGTGGCATTGGTAAATACAAGTTGTGGTGTTTTTTGATGTTTAAAAGTGCCACACGCTCTAAGTATGGGCCCAGGGTATTCCATAGGCTGACTGCCCTGTCAGGGAGAATGAACATTTCAACAGCGGGCTCGGAGCACATAAAACCCAAAGGGATGATAGAAGTACTTTAGTTTGTATTGTGCAACTGTGATTGCCGAATATCACGAAAATTACCGTCACCAATAATTTATCCCAGTCTTGAGGTGCTTCTTTGTGTTATCAACACCAACTGTTCAAGTTACCTAGAGCAGTCCAATCAGAACCAGTGTGCCAACAGCGGTTATAGCAAGATTGATGCTGGCCTTCAACGTTTTGCCGTCATTGGATGAATCCTGGGTAGTTGCAATGGCACTGGCCGAAGCGAAACTGCCCGAAATTGACGAGTTAGAGGCCGCACTAGCCGTAGCGAGCACAGAACTTGAGGTAGCCGCGGCGGTAGAGCTGGATACGGACGCAGAGGCTGATGCGGAAGTCGATGCAGCCGCAGGGAAGGGGGACTAGGAGATAGCGTTCTCCGAGTCATCACAACAAGTATCAAAATTGGTAGGATCGGTACACCCGCCAGCGCAAAAGTATTTCTTATTGCTCCAGATATCTTCATGCAGTGCGTAGAACGGCGAGCAGTCAAGACCATCCTGGCTTGAAGTGAGCAGAAACGCGTCGTAGAGGTCGTTCAGGGAACTCAAGGATACGATGTGGCATGTCGTCAGTCTCTTCATTTCTGGTTGAAATCAGAAAGTTGATTTTCACTCACCTACTCAGGTTGCCCGAAACCTGCAGAGATCCACAGATGGTAGTCAGCGCGTCGAAAGTCAGCTCCTGCAGCTGCGGGTTATGATCGATAAAGAAGCCCCCACAGACTTCGCGCAGCATCAGAAGCGATACCTCGGTCAAGTCGGCATTGGAGCTGATGCCAAGAGCACCGCCAATGGTTTCTAGTTTCTCAAGAGCCAGCTCCTCAATGTTGGTGTCGTAGAAACCAATGGAGCCATTCACGCTGGTGAGAGAGGGCAGGGAGATGGTGCCAGCGTTCGTGACTGTGGGGTCGTTTGCCCATTGTAAATCTCTGAGGGTGACGGCGAGCTTGTTGTTATTAGCCCACAGGTGTAACCTCCTGGTGACGCGCGTGAGCGGCAGCTTGACGTTTTTTAGCCAGTTGTTGTAGTATATCAATAGATTATCGACTTCCTCAAATGGGAGGCCGTCGAGGGAGCTCATGAAAGTGTTCCGGATTTCAACTTCTTTTGCCTTCGATATTCCGTCCGTAAAGGATAGGCTCGAGAGATCGGCAAGAGTGTTCCAAATAATCGTGTCCACAGATATCAGGTGGGGGAAGTCGAGGGTGTTGAGGAGCAACAGGTCTTCCAATAAAAAGGTACCGATCTTCTCAAGAGAGTCTCCGGACAGTCCAGTAAGCCCGGACGCGTTTCTCGCCATGAGGGTTCCGGTGATCGCTTTGATGCTGTCGAGGCGAATATCACCGGCGAAATGTGTTGCAATGGCGATACTTCCAGAGAATGTGGTGCAGGACGCCAGAACAGTGGCATCGGCTTCGCTTTCGATCGTAGTGGTTGCGCTGATGGAGCAGTCTACAGAGCTTAGGGCCTGCAGTTCAGTGTGGGTGGAGTTAAAAACTCACCAGCCAATATGCATACTGCAAAAGACAGGAAGAGGCCTGAAACAATTGTTCTACAAGAAGGCATTGTGAAGGCAATGCCGAATTGTGCCACACTCGGAAAGAAAATACGGTCGCAAGGCAATTGTCGGGCTCTCTAGCTCTTTTTATCAGCATTTAACCTTCCGGATCTGAAGAAAGCCTGAAATAAGCGACGTCACACCACGTCTTCCTCCAGGAATACACGTACGGTCTGTCTACAGGCAATGTGGAGTGTTCGCTCGGCTGAGATCAGTGAACCAATCAAGCATCCTGACGGCAATTACTTGCCAGTCACAGACGCGAGAACGGAAACTTTGAACCCGTCTTAGCTCTACCAAGCTACGCCACGACAGCTACCTAAAATTCTATATTTACCAGGCGGGTCCAAGAGACCTTAGAACAAGCGATAGAGTATGATTTCATAACTGGTTCGAGCGCATACTCCTTAACACGCGCGATCTTGTACTTATAATAGTTGGAACAATCTAATTCTCTAGCATTTAATTCCGAGTACATCATATGCCTGTCCCGCAATTGAAAAGGTAGCTATAGCGATTTGTAGAGGCTTGCTTAGTCGAGCAGTGCGGTAGTGGTCAAGGCTGGGAAGTGCACCTCTGAGTCCTCGGCCTCAAAATTGCTACGCAGACAGCAGTCAACCTTACAGAGTCTTTCCACTCCCCGTCCTGTTTCGAAAAATATTCATTCCTATCTATTACGATATTTACATCGGCATTAAACGGATCCAAGGCGTATATTTTTCGTCGGATACTTAGATGCAATGAAGCTC
>JAJMYN010000148.1:0-15220 GCA_023087525.1 Lasiodiplodia sp. KE8368
GCTGTCGTCTGGCATCTTTGAAGAAGATGAGGCCTTCGAGAAAGCCTGAGAGGGCGAAATTATAGGTGTGAGAGCGTTTGGGAAACGGCGATATAACTTGAAGGCAAGGAGGCCAAGCGGGAAGGGTGAGGAGGGAGAGTTTGAGGTCGGTGAGATAGGCGAGGGCTGACAGTGGGCAATAGAGACAGCAAGGTGAATGAAGACAAGCAGAAGTGCAGGTCCAGGTGAGAGCTGTCCCAAACCGGCAGATCCTCTCCGCTATTCCGAAGCATATTGAGGGAAAGCTGATAACGGAAGAGAATACAAGAGATGGTAAGCGATGGTAGGTGAGCGCAATATTGTCCTTAGCAATGCAGGGACCACGGTAATATACTCAAGTGCCGGGCTTAGCTTCCTCCTGCACCGCAGGAGCTGGGATTTTTAATCACGTGACTCTGGTAGACTATCCCCTGCTATGTTTCGAAGGGCGAACATACAACGTTACGAACTACTTTAGCGGTAGAGAGAATCGGTCCATGGTGCAGGCGCTAACAGTCCCCCAGCAATGCATCCGTGATGTGTGGCGTGAAGGCAAGGTTCCCTCGCTCCTGTCGTTCGCCTTCAAGGGAGCCCACAACGGCGTTGCCCGAGACCTGCTCCTTCAGCGGCTCCGACAGAGAAGGATCCCGGAAGTACTAGTCAAATGATTGGAAGCATTGTGCTCCAACAAGAGTGCCTCTGTGGCGGTGGATGGAAAGACGTCTAGGTTCATGGACCTACCGCAGGCAGGACTTCCGCAGGGATCGCCTCTCCCACCGATACTATTCCTATTCTTCAACGCTGACTTGGTGCAGTCGGCAACTGACAGAAACAAAGGAGCAGTCGCGTTTATCGACAATTGTAGCGTCTGGGTTACCGGTTGTTCTGCGAACGAAAACGTGAACCGTCTCCAGGAAACGATGGTGTCCAAGACGGAGGAGCGCGAGAAAAGCAGTGGTGTCATCGGTACTGTATATACTGCAGAACGCCTTACATACTAAGAGGCAGGGCTATACTCAGTATTCAGAACGTGGCTCTGTACAAAGGTTATGACCATTAGAACATGTCGAACTTTATGCCTCATTGCCTTATCCGCTACGCATAGACCAAGAGCTGCACTTTAAGGTGATTCTCCCTCACCCCTAGCTTCACTCATCACTAGCATCTGCTAATTCGTTCTCTACTCACTAACGTCTAGCAAAACAACATTGGAACACAACATAAGAATACTTCTATACATACTGTATGCGGTAATAATCATCATCTGGTAGCAATTCGACTGACTCTCTACTAGCGAAGTATATTCAGCTTGTAAAGGCCTTCCGTTGAGGACTTAGCCCTTGATGAACACAAATTACTTCATCAAGTGCTCTGGTACTTAACGGCTTTACAAAGTACTCATCGGCTCCAGCATCCATGCACTTTAGTTTCTCCTTCCAAGAGTCTTACCCAGTGACTTGGCAGACATATATTGTCAGTTGAGCTGAAATTGAAGACAGAACACACGCAAAACTCACCAATGAATATGACCGCCCGGGGAAGGGATTGATTACTTTGAATTTGTCGTATATGCTTTGTAAGCTCTATCCCATCACAAATTGGCATCGGAAGGTCAGTAAGGATGAGTTTGAATGGGTGGTCATGAAGGAATTCACGATACAGCTCTCCTGCTTCAATGCTGTCTATGCTTGTTTCATATGGAATGGACGTTTCTCGCAATAGAGCTTAAGTATTCGCAAATTGATGGCATTGTCGTCGACAGGGAGAGCGTTGATGGAGCGTAGCTCGCACGGCGATATTTGATTGGGCCTCCTCAATTGCTGGTGACAGGGCCCTGGTGAACCTTGAAGAGTTGTCTCAGACCATGGCTTCAGACCCGAGTAAACCTCATTCAACTCTTCCAGAATGGTCCTTAACCGATTAGAGGAAAAGGGACCCTCGAAGAACAAAACGCCGCAGTCGGAGAATCTCTAACTCGCTGATAGCTTCGCCGTGTGGGAGGGGACAAGACAGATTGATACAGAGGATGGATCAAGCTTCGCGAGACTCTCATGGAAATATTTGTCTTGGCTGGTGAAGCTGACTATGTTGAGTGATCCGCGTGAGGTATACGATATGGTAAATCCATGATTCTCGATACACTTTGTGAAGTGTTGAACCAAGTCGGCAGGGCCTCCTGCGTTGGGCACCTCATAGTGCTTGCGGGGTATATCCTTGAGCATGGCTTGGGCAGAGGAGCGTAAACCAGACCGACAGGCAAATCCAGAGCTGTCAAACTCAATGTAAAGTGCGTGCCATGGTTGATCTTCGATGAGATCAGGCCAATGACGCCGTTCATCGATCTTGCGATCTTCGAGGCTACGGTAAGGCCAAGGCCAGCAGCACGGGTATGGGGATCGCCTTTCTCGAATGCTTTGAATATGCGTCCTTGGGTATCCTTGCTCATGCCGCAGCCGCTATCGAGAATATCGAGTCAGAGTTTTGAAAACTCCTCCACTGCGGATATGCTCACTACAACACTGCCGCTTTGGACAGATTGGACGGTATTCAAGACCAGCGACTGTATGCACTATTTGAGCAGGCCGGCATCGATCGTAAAAAATCTTACGTCAACAGGAAGCCGGTTGTCGAAGAATATAGCCTTTGAAACCAGTTCGTGCTCGGGCAGCACCTGGGAGACGCCTCGTATAATCTCCTCCTCGAGTTGATCCAGTTCCTCAAGCGAGACCAGCATCGTTGGCCCTTGTTTCTATGTCCAGCAATTGAGCATGATGATGTTGTTCACAGTCGACATTAGCTCGCTGCCAAAGTTGGTGATTGCTTTCAGATACGTCCCAACACTTCGAGCGGTGGCAGGATCCCAGACTTTATGCCATCCATCGTCCCTGGAGGGAAGCGCGCGTGCACGGCCTAGAAACAGCTTCTCGGTAAGGAGCTCACTGGAGCTCAGGACTCCATGAAATGGAGTTCGCAGCTAGTGTGTTATTCCTTGGAGGAAAATGTTCTTCGCCTGCAGCGCTTCGCAACGCGGCGTTCCTGGTCTATGTTGAGGATAATGGTGGCACATGATTCTACGAACCAAGAGTCGACATCGTCGAAGACCAAGTAGACATCTTTGAATGGCACAAGCAGGAGCTTCTTACGACATGGAGCGATACTTGCTCGGATTGCTTGCGATGAGGTGAGATGCGAGTGATTTTGTATCAGAATCAGGTATTCCAGCGACTCTGAGTCTTCTCAAAGCCCGTTTTCGGTGCTAGATGCTAGGATAGGGGGTCTGTTTTCTAACTGAACCATGTCGGTTTTCGAGTCCTGCAAGGCGACATAGGCATGTGGGTGGATTTTCCGAAGTGCCGTTTCGATAAGACGCTCGGCGTTCTCTAGAGTCGATTGCTTGCTAGTTTGAGCAAGTACGTCGGCCATGATCTGGCACTGGCGTTGACGGCAGATTCTTGATCTGTTAGAAATCTCAGAGACCATGAGCTCTGCAAACTTGGTGAGGGACTCTTGCTGCCCTCGGTTCAGTCTGGCTGCTTCGGAATCTGCAGCCGCAAATAGCGCACCCAACGCAAAGCATTGCCTATCATCTGCCTCACAGCGGATTTATGCGCCAACATAGCTGCGCATTCCATTCTCGTATGCAAAAGGTGACCGACGAAAGCGTCTGTCTGCAGATACATTAGGCACTTCGAAGACCTGATCTCGGTTGGTAACATTATGCGGAAGGGGACAGCTGCCTGACAGGGTGGGCTTGGTTGATGGTGTGCGCACAAATTGTTTCACGCCGGGGCACGATATCCCGAGGCATTCCATGCGTGGCTACAAATATGCAGGCATTCTCGGCAACAAGGCTCAAAGACACCAAGTCTCGGCCGAGAAATGTGTGTACTAATTCGATGATGTCCTGTAGCCTTTGGAGCAGCTCACGGTCTTCCATTATCTTGTTCGTAAGATACCACAGCATGGTAAGACGTCGGAGCTCATTGTGCGCCAAAGTAGGTGAAAGATAGGAGGACGTCTTCGGTTGAAGTTCTGATTCCGAATGGTAGGTTGCGTGTTCCGTGTAATATGTTTATGAGTAGCCTCATCAAATGACTTGAGTGGCTCATATTTATGGACAGTATCGAAGACTGGTGCTACTATGGCCGGCCGATATGGAAGCCTTGGTTTTTCGATGTGAGATGGTTTGACATGGAGTTGTGCGTTTGGGAACAACGACCTGCGTTGCCCGTCTTGAGCGCGTGACATGTAGTGAAGTTGAGCGAAGATTTTGGAATGCGAATTATTGTAGAAAAAAGTCTGTATGGATTGAGCTGACAGAATTGAGGCATGCAGAATTCCACAGAAAGCTTTTTAAAGACTTCATCGTAATGACGTCGCAGGTTACGTAGACAAAACTTTAGAAGAGAGCTTGGGCTATAGGGTATCGATATTGCGTGAGGAAGACCGCAACAAATGCGAACGGAAGGGCTCACAAACTCAGTTCCTTCGTTATGACCGTAACACTGGACTCTGTCGTCACTAAGTCTTTATCATACTCCCATATACACACTAAGATTTTACGTTATCAGTATATACGCATATTATATATTTTATCCGTTTTCATGTCGGTAAAATTATCAGACTGATTAAACTGAGTACCCCGTAGGACTTTGGGGCCGGACATAGTGATGATTGGCGTTGTGGTCCCTTGGTGCGCTCAGGTAAAATAAAGAAGCACTACATTCTTCAACGGAAACCTTGGGTGGATGCCAACGTGAGCCTGGTCTGAAAACGTTCCCTCTCACACAATGTGGCTCCACCATAATGTGACATCCGCTGTCTGCTAAAATATACCTTGCTTCTCCTGGGACTACTGTCAGCGAACAACGTTAGGTGCATTTAAAGATTAAACTCCTTAATGAAATACCCATAAGACACCTACAGCGTCACGAGAGCGATTGCTACATTCCGTTCCCAAGCAGCCGACATCATTCTGCTTTCCTGACAAGAGCACTCATCCCAGTGACGAAAGCAATAAAATTTACGATGATAAACTTGAAAAGCACTGTCTTTTTTTCTGTCTTTCTTTGCCGTGAAGAACGTTTAGATTCGCACGAAAATTAGATAGCATCGCACACTTGGCTGCAGGCTCAAAGATAAAAGCTAAAATAGTTCTTCACTAATCTTACATGAATACTTCATATGTATTTAGAGTCGTAACTTAATGGGTTCAGTCTAATATGGTAGAACTATCCTTTCTAGGTGTACAGTAGATAAAGATCATTCTATAGTATTTGTAATATATATTTGAAATAATAATTGGTAACCGCGCACCTCGTCGGCCGAGAATTCGGTGTACGAGTTTTATTGGTATAGTATGAGTAATAAATGAATCTATCATTAAAAGAGTAAAAGGACGGAAACAAGAGTTGTTAAGTACATGTTTGAGGCAAAAAGCTGCTTGCATAGAATTTACCCACTCATGTCTGCTTTTCTGAAAATCCCCAACAGATTGAAAAAGACTTTAGGTAATTAGCATGGCCTCTCTTGAATTAGTGCAGAAAGCCTGACACATCAAATATGAGGTAGTTTTGGAGCTATCAAAGAGGGAATTACCGTGAGAAACATGGCTCTTGACCCTATCGGCTTCCGCATGTAGATTATTGCCTACTTCGACCTTCCTTTACCACTGAATGGACGGGCTTATTTCCACCTCGATGATTATCTCCGCGGTCTTTTCATGGCATTCTGAATGTGACTGTCTCAGCCCGATCACCGTGACATCGAAATCGACCTCGAGATCAACGATTTAATCCATGTCGGCCAAGCTCACAGTGACCGTAGCTTTACCTGAATCTTATCTTCGACCGTCAACATGAAAACCTTGCAGAATTTTGTACAAATATTCCGCTCCGACAGTTGCCCTAACTTTCTCATGGACACCTCTGAGGTCGACACCAAGAATCTCGTACGCTACTGCAATCCGGCATGCAGAAAGATCCTGGGAGCGGTTATCGGTACTTCACGCGTCTGCGATGACCTATCAGCGACTAATCGGCGGTTTATTGATCCTTGCATCCCTATTGAGGCTACATACTGCAGTATCCTGGGGGTACGATGGAAAAGGATCACGTTGCACGAGGGATTGCTGCTGATCCAATTAGCAGAGGGCCAAGATATCTCCCAGCAGGCAAAGGAAGCGTCGATAGTTACCTCAAAGCTACCCTGTAACCAAAACGGGAAGGAAATTCTCGAACCTCGATCGTCCTTGAAGGCGACTGTATCGCAACTGATGCATTTTCCAGCGGATAATACACCAAATATGGATGCAACTACTCTCGATGACCTGACTGATCCGTTTCCTATTGGTTACGCAGAATTCAGATTTGATGGATCTTACGTAGTTGCTAACGAAGTCTATCTCAGGCTTGTCGGCTCAACAAACATCGATTTTCGACACGGTGTGCTCGGGGAAACAGTCATAACAGGTGGAAATGATCTGCTTAAGAAATAGTTGGTAGAATTTGCTGCTCGGAAACGCACCGAGCCGTTTGATATCGATGACCAGTCGTCGACAGAAGCGTACACAAGCGACAGGCAGACGAAGATGTTGAAGGATCTGGTATTACACGAATTGAAAAATCTACTTTTAGTAATTCTACAGTCTGCAGACTCGATCTGGAGTACAGTCAGGCATTAATCTAATCACAATAAGGTCATTCCATTGGCTCAGATGCTCATGGCCTTATTTTCACTGAATCTTAGGTTCATGACGAGATTTATGACGCGGCGAGCACCATAGAGCTATGTGTGGAGCACCAGGGACGGATAATGGCTGATGCGCTCACGCTCACCCGGCTCGAATCCCAAAACCTTGAGCTTCATTTCGACGAAGGAAAGCCAGCTAATCTTTTGAGAAAGGCAACCAAGTTTTTCAAAGCCGAAGCAGAGGCAGCCGATGTAAAGCTATGCACCCGCGTGCAGCGCTTGTCTGGGGATCTTGACATTGCAAACGCACCAGTGCTGATTGATTCTAGTCGTGTGCTCCAGATACTCATCAATATAGCAGCTAACGCCATTAAATCCACCCGTGACTGTACAGAACACTCCATTGCCATCTCATCGGACGTATCAGACTCTCGCCCATAGAGGACCCACAAATATCTACCGCGCATCCATCAAAGCCAGTATCGCGAACCTGCAGCAAAAATGGGGAAGCCAGTCTATCTCCAGTTTTGCGTCAGCGATACTGGACCGGGTCTGAATTCTGAAGAGACAGCCAAGCTCTTCAATTGCTTCGCTCAAGCATCATCTTACGTCTTTAGTAAGCACGGTGGGTACGTGCTTGGCCTTTACACTTCTCGTTGCCTTGCCGAGCTCTTGGACGGACAAATTTGCGTTTCATCGGAGCCCGGTCAAGGAAGTACCTTCGCGTTTTACGTCGAATGGTACTTGCAAAAACAAGATCTGCATCAACACTTGCAGGCATCTACTGATCCGGAGTCAGACATCCGGTCACCCGCCTCGAACAGCGATGTAGCCTCGTTCTCACCAGGTTGTACTATACACTGCTTAGTTGTGGATGATAACCGCACTGTCAGAAACGTTTTAACAAAAAGGCTACGAAAACTTGGCATTTTGGTGTCGGCCGCCGACAACGGTGCAAATGCTTTGTCGCTGATTGAAAGAAGAACCCATCAGCGCGATACCACGCCTATCTCAGTCGTTTTTATGGATCTTCGCATGCCAGTCATGGATGGGTTTGTATGCGCCGAGCGGATTCGCAACATAGAACAGACAGGGCAGCTTGACGGGCGCCTAAGCGTGATCGGGATCTCCGGCAGCGGCCTCAAGGATCAGATAGAGCACGCTATGAAGCAAGGAATGGTGTTGTCCGAGTCAGGATGCTCCACGGTTACAGCTAATGGTATTTTCTGTAGGATGCCGTTATCCAGAAGCCTTTTTCCATATCCAGTGTCTTGAAATATCTTACAAAATCACTGCTCTGGGGGTCCTTCCGTTTGTAGCTAGTGGTACGTCTGTGAGCTTCTAAGATTAGTCTGAAAATTTGTTACGAGTTTGCGATCGTTCTAAATTAGCCGCAGTGGTTTGAGCTTTTGGACGTTTGTCTCACTCTTCGCTGCCTTGGCGCTGTACCTCTCACTTTCTTCCTACTATCGATACAGCGAACAGCTATCAGCAGTAAGGCATGCAGTAAGAAAAATGAATTCTGAAAAAATGTGCAATACGAGCCGCGTGTTGGCGTCTAGCCGCCGTTAGCATTGGTCTTCGAATTCTGTCTGCGTGAGCCACGAGGGATCGCGTGCGATTGCTGCGAGCCTTTGCCTGTAGAATCGGACCGTGGCACGCGCTTGTACTACAGAGGCTTGATTATCCACTCAACGATCGGAGCATGATGCAGTAGTTCATTTCGCCACTTAGATACGGGAAGAAGATCATACCAGTCTAGAACATCTTCTACTCAGCTCAATCCAACTGATGTTTCACACGGCGTCAAGCAAACCCCACCCACTACAGTTTGCGTGGCGCACATTATTGAGCAGGTGGCGCTCGGCCATCCCATCAAAGATCTTGATGTTTGAACGGAAGCAAGGGAGTGACAACCTCTTTCGACCTTGATGAGCCCGGGGCTTGCCGCTCCGCAAGTCTTTCAAGAAATTGCAAAGGATGGGTCATTCTCTGAATCCGTGTTACACACCGGTAAAGCCCTTGGCTCTTTACGAACGGCGCTAAGTTATGCAACAGGCTAGTGTTGCCAGGTTTCGGGCTGCAAAAGTGATTTATTTGAAACGTTCACCCGGAAACAAGCCGCCTATGAGGACTCCGGCGAATTCATAGCGGCAAGGCTGGCGGGTGGACTCATTTGACGTGGTGAATATTGTTGCGCGCCAACTTTGTAAAGCTTGCAGGAGCGTAAATGACACTGTCGTGCACACCCGAAACAGTGCGCCCAATTAGAAGATGTTTTAGGTGAGAAGTCAGTTGGAAGTTGTGAACGACATGTAGTTCAGTTATGGTTTCTGAGTCGAGAGCCATTAGCGCATAAGCGCGCATGCGGTGTCTCGGCATATGCGCGCACGCGTTTTCTTGGCATGCGCGCATATCCCCGACTCCGGATTCGGTCTAGCGAAAAAGCCAAAAGCCAACGGCGCATATGCGCGCATGCAATTCGTGATGGTACTCTCACTACTTATCAGCGAAGATAGTCATCCATTGGTATGTGCATCAGCTCCGATTACCTCAGACAGCAAAGCTTGGTCGAAATTTTCACGCAGATGCTCGACATATCGTTAAAGAGAAGAATATAGATTGAATATTTAAAGGAGCGAATGTTCGTCAGAAAGAAAATAGATAGCAAAATTGTTTCCCCGGGGATAAACATGCGGTAGAGACAGAAAACCTAGAGTGTTCAGAGCTTGAGTTCCTCCCCACCCACAGCAGTTACAAACACGCCTCGAAGAGATAGTGTAGATGGTAAATTCCACGTTGTCGCTTCGGAAGAGTGCTTCCACTTGGGACAGGGGTTGTGAGCAGGTCACTTAGAGAACGTCTGTACAAGACAGATCGACATTGACCAAGCCCTTTAGACGTCAGTCAGCATAGTCTAGTCTGTGATGGTGGCTTGGGTATGTTCCTCACAGTCTGTTTGTTGCCATTGCAACACTTGACCGTGTTGGTGTTGCCACAGACGGCGGTAGCTCCGTTGCCGCTAAGAATGGCCACTTTTCGTTTATCACAACAGCCTTTAGTAACAAGAATACATGATGTGCGCAACAGATAATAATGTAATAGAACGAAACCACTTACAAACTGTAGCACTAACGCCAGTGCATCCATTGCCAAGGATGGGTCCAACGATCGCAGAAAGCAATCCAGCGCTGCTCTGGGTGCTGGAAGGGTTGCAGCAGGCGACGACCTGATTGGCATTGCATGACTTTGCAGCATCGTCGATCGACTTGTCGGTACGAGTAGAGAGCGCTGGAGAGGCGGAGCTGGCAATAGCCAGCGACAAAAGAGAGGCGGCGATGAAAGAAACCTTCATTGTGTGGTTTGGGAGAGGTTGCTCTGCTCAGAAGCTGAAGTGAGTGATTGAGATGCAGAAATAGAAGCTGCTGGTGCTGCTCGATACTGATGGGAGGAGACGCCGGCTTTTATACCCCAGTCTCGGCCTCATGAACCATCTCTATACAAAAGATGCCCATCACCAATTCAAAGAGGCGCTTCCAATACCCTACTTTCTTCCGCGCTTTTTTCTTTCTTTTGTTGGGCTTGCAGGAGGTACACGCAGTACCAGCGTGTTCGTGACAGCTGAAATAACACCAAGTTCGGTCGGGCCGCCCAGCGGCGTCGATGTGGCGCAAGCCTCGACCGTTGCTGGATTCACCCTCGCCTGCGCCAGAGTCCGCAAGGCGACTGACTTGTGCTGCTGCGTTCGTTCTGCTCGTTCTGCAGTTCTGGGCAATGGCTGCACCATTGAGCGAGGCGAGCATGTTGTCCCCATCACGCATCGCGGTACTCAGCCGCTCGGGGAACACAGCAGCCACACCTCCTCCCTGCCATATCCGTGCGCGGGATCGTCAGATCAGAGACGCGACCCATCTAGAGAACTTGACCTGCTTTGTCGAACATCCGCGTTAACCAAGGCCCACACAAGGTATTAGCTCCACCCACGATAGCGGCCCTTGGTTCTCCAGCGATAATTGCTGACCAACTGTGATGCATAACAACCAGCAAGCCATCGTATGCGGCATTTACGGCTATACTCGGCCCCATGGCATTTATGTGGTAAGCGATGCAGCTCCATATGCCACAGTAGATCGTATTGATGGCCATATAGACTTCCGCGCTCGGTATATCCGTAAGTAATTATAGTCGTCCAAATCAACGCCTAAAAATAAAGACATATCAAAGTTAGATAGTATCTTCGGATCGATACCCGCATGTTCAAGTGCCTTCCATATAATCTCGAGCGTTCCAAGTTGCTTTGGTTCCATCCCCTCAGCTTCCATAGGCGAGATGCCAAAAAAAAAAAGAAAAAAGATCGACGTTTTCTAGCGCATCAAGAGATAGCCGTGTGACATCTTATTCCTGAAATTCTCACTAATATGCATTTAACGCCGCTAATACGGCTCCTGCCGTACATCAGAAATCTACGACGATGCATAGTGCCTAACCAGGGTCGACTATCATAGCTGTTCCGCGCTATGATTTCAGTGGGCCATACGGCAGGCCATTCCTACCACCGCAACATCGGAGTTGATCTTAACCCATGGTGGTCATGGAGGATCAGAGCTGCTGGTGTCATTTGCTCGCGTATTACCTCCTTGAGATGTTTCTCAAACTATTCAATGGAGCTGGCGTAGAAGGCTCTGTAGAAGGTAATTGGCCGCTGTGGATAAGTCGGATGCTTCCATTTTCGTGCGTGTGGTGAAACCCTTCACCTCGTATCAAAAGAATACCAATATATATGATTGTGGTGCAGAAAAAGAAAAAAGAAAAAAAAGCAACGATCGCCACCTGTAATATCTTGGCGGTAGTTGCAAACTTTTATCGCGCATCAGTAGGGCCTGAGGCCTTCCTGCGCAACTCTCTAGCTCGAGAACGGTAGGCTGTAAGCTGCCTAGTCCTGCTGCTGGCCTAAAATCCCTTGCACTTTACTAGATACTAGAAATCCTAGACGGCCAGTTCAGGTCGAACACTTAAGGTTCCCAAGCACCTATTTGAATCCCTTCCCTCTTTTACCACTACGAGGAAATGGAACATTGGAGGCTGTGAGCAACCACAACTAATGCACATATCATACGAGACGACGGGCGCACGTACGCTTGCCCCACCGAGCTTTGTGGTTACATGTGACCCATTTGTGCACTTTAACGTGTCAGCTGGACGAACAGATACTATCGCGTATTCCAAAGACCCCTGGAAAAGAAATTAGGGAAAACCTTGTCCACGCATTCCACACAGGTTTGGAAGCTTCCTGACGAGATAATTCCTGCAGCCACCGGCAGGGGATGTTCCTCTTCGGACGCACTTGTAAGCACAGCCTCAGCGGGAAAGTCCCTAGCAACTCGCGGCAGCTGATCGAATCGCCAGTAAATCCCAAGCGTTCCATTAGTTCCAAGCTAAAATTACTTTCCCATTGAATCGGGTGTCATTGGAATTGAGGTCGGCAGCGAACACCAAGAATCGCCCAGAGCTTACGCCCCCCACTACATAGTTCCTAAGGTCCGGGAAGACAGGGACTACTATGGCTATGGTACTGGACACATCTATTCCGGATGGTACCTGGCCGACAGAAACATGCTTCCTCCTACCGCAAAGCTGATCTGGGCGTTCGGGTTCGAGTTTAGGGCAGCTTTAGATGGTAGGCCTGTCACGGAGAACCTAGACGTAGACCAGTGACCGGGTACACAATGGGGTCCCGTACTGCACTGAATATCATGGCTGCAATGATTGAGATTTATGGAAGTAAAACCACCATGAACTTTCAACGACCTAAAATATCTGAGAGCGGCAAACCAAAGGTGCATGTGTTGAACAGTGTGCGTAAATTGAATTAGATACTGCTGAAGAGTGTAACACAGCAGTAAAACTACCTCTTATATACAGTAATTGCTTGCAGTAATATGAAGAAGTACACATGAGTGGCGTGGTTGTGGTGAGATAAACAAAGGTTCTGCCTTGGTGTTGAAGCCAAAACAATAGAACACAGCAAATACAACCGGCAATACACATGAGGTCTGACATTATACGACAAATACGGGCATATCCTCTCCTAGTGTCGGGATAACACCTGATGCAGCCCTAGTCGACGACATACATTGGCCACAGTTAGCCATGAAGTCTTCCTGCTTCTCGTCTCGGTCTTTCTGAGCATCTTCCTATTTGCTCTAAGCAGACTCATCACCTTAACAGTAAGGCTCTCGTTCCCCCAGCCGACCATACGCTAACAGATTCTAGCCAGGCCATTCCTCAAATTACAATGAGTTCCATCTCTGCCCGACGTCGGCTAGTGCGAAAGCGCATACACATTGACGTGCTTCTCAATTCAGTTGCTATTTCGAAAGGTCTACATTTTCTGTTCGATCAAAGGCGCCATGAACACGAGCGTTCTGTTATTCGAACTCGACACCGTCGATGACTTCCGCCTTGCTGCTATCGATGTCATAGGTGAGCTACGGCTAAAGGCCCCGCTGTGGCTCGAGACTACCTCGGCTTGGAAAAGGAAACCGCCGAAGCGTTCATTAACCGCCCTGCCTTCTTGGACGAGAGAGCCATGAGCCGCTTCTATCGTACTGGAGACCTTGTGCGCTACGAGGTCTCCAGCAGCATCAGATTTGACGGCCTAAATACGAGTCCAACGCCTGGAGATTTCAGAAGTGATTATTGCGCCTCTGACATCCTCAACCTTAGCATAGACGTCGCCGCTGAGGTTTTCACCTCTGCCCAGAAGGACCCGCTGGTCGCGTTTGTTGAAGGCTCCAAACCGTCGGCAAAATCAAAACTGCAATCACGACTTCCCACTAGACTTCAAGAATACATGGCCCCTTCCCACATATCCCTCCTCCAACAACTGCCACGCTTCACCGCATTGAAAAAATTGAACAGGAACGAACTACGCGTGCTCGGCGCCGCCCTGGCGCTCAACGCTGCCATTTATCTGCCTGCCAAAGAGCAGGCTCACGGGCACACGGAGGTGCTGCTGCAACGCCTGTGGAGTGAAACTTTCGGCATTACGCCGCTGCAGATTGGTGCACACGACGAATTCTTTTGTCTTGATGGGGATTCACGCCCAGCGTCGGCATCATCATGAACAAGCCGACATTGTACAACATGGCCCTGGGAATTAAGGTTGCCGACGTAAACGAGCATGTCCAGATCCTAGCCTTCTCGCCGTCAAACACGGCGGCACGCTGGCCAGCTTCCGTAGCCAGCTGGTCAAAGAGACGGGCATTGTGGCTGATCTCATCAGGGATGCGTACCCCTATACGTCCTTGCAGGAAGGTCTCTTAACGGCATCTCTAAGGCAACCTTGTGCCTACATTTCCCATTGGATCGTCGAAATCGGTCTGCAAGATGATTGTGAGCACCTAAAATAAGCTTGACAGACAGTACTTAGAGCACATCCCATTCTGCGAAGGCGAACTGTGCAGCTGTCGGGGTTAGGCACGATATAGGTCGCAGTCGACGCCGAGGTGGAAAATGCCTGGCAATCTATCAATGACGTGGATAACTATTAATGCGTGGCCGCACTACTTTGTTGCAGTTGGGCGACGCGCTAATCCAATTGGGCATTGGGGCAAGTATAAACTTCGTCTTTACTACATAATATCCTGTACACGATAGCATCTCGCTGCTTTTAGTTGTTGGAGCCATAAGACGGTCTGCCGTGGAGATAGTATCCTGCAATTTTCGCTTTACAATTGGTGTGTAAAGTGGATGTTGAGCCTAGATACTAAAGCTTCTAGATAATTCTGTATGTCGTACCTAGAATGCTGCTTAGGTCGCCTCATTCTCCAGCTTCTGTGCCAAATCGTGCTTTCAACGCCAGTCGCATTATTGAACGACACATCGCCGTTAAAAGAAAACATGGATCTAGCTTTATAATCGCTACCTTTCTTTAGACTGCCTGGGGCATCCTGCTTGTCCATCATAGCGAAGCGTGAGATGTCGTCTTTGGCATCACACGATCAGGTTGCACGTTTCCTCTCCCTTACATCGATAGGATGACTAGCTCCACTATTAGTACAGCGCCCCATTCATGTGCAGCTGGGCGACGGTACATGATTAACCATCGAGCTGTTACAGCAGGCGCGAGAAACATCCACGCAACTAATCAAGCATCAGCATTTGGTCTCCGAGCTATCCGCCGCGTAAGCGCCGACGCTAAGACGGCATGCAAGTTTCGCACCTAACCATACTGCGCGCCCCCGACGCTATGAATACCATCGGCGTAAAGACAGCTACAGTATCCTACTTAGACGTTAAGTCAACGACGACATCGCAAATTTACAAGTCTACCCGCTATGTACTACTTTCTCCTTCAGTGATACGTGCATTAATGAGGAGACTATCTACGATTCGTAGATGCTTACTCCTTTTTAGATGTAGACTATGTTGGGAGATCGAGAAGTGCCTGCACAATCCTTTCGGAGAGTAGGTTGCCAGGGGTCCCAAGAGCCCCACCCTTTGCGCAATT
>JAJMYN010000149.1:0-14896 GCA_023087525.1 Lasiodiplodia sp. KE8368
GAGCAGCGAGTTCGACGCGCTTATCACTCACTAAGCGCGCTAGGCGACCAGCAGATCCCCGGTCCCGCAACTGATCAACGCCACCTAGTCAGAAATTATCGGATTTTGCGCTTAGTGTCTCCATACTATGAGCCGCAGAGGCCGTCGGCCTGGATGGATCACAACACCTTTTTCTGGATTAATGGAATTTCAGTCGCGTTCGTTGTCGCCAAAAAGCAGAGCCTATCGGATTTAACTATGTAATGCTGTCCCCTTCTTCTACACTGGCTTCTACTCAAGCAGGAAGCCTCCTCAACCAGTCGGACACAAGCTCGCTCCTGGGTGTACTATCTAGAACTTGTTGCTGGATGTGGTCTTGCTCTCCACTGTAAAGTGGCAATGTAGGGTCCTGGTTTGGAAGGGAGTTTGCTCGTCGACTTCCCTCCTCCGATCTGGAGGCAGAGATCTCGCCCTTCGAACGTTGAGCATTTGTTTCCTGGATAGCCGCGCCGGCTCTTGGTGAAGCTCTCTGTTCGGTTCCCCTGAGCTCCTGATTCCAGTCCGCCCCCCCGCCGAATCGATCTAAGATTGGAGTGTTTGTCAGCTCCACCGTAGAACCGTGATTGTCCGGGAGAGAAGCTTGCTGACGAGTTAACAGTCCGTTCTCGAGCTCCTCCGTAGCTCTCTCCAGGACACGGCATTTTTCGGTGCAGGACAGGTCTTCGCCCACAAAGCGAATCAATATCGCGACAAGCCTGGAAGTAGCAGCCTGCACTGCCTGGTTGTTGTCGAACTCGTCGTGCCCCCAGTGTTGCTCGAGTTCACCGTGCTCCACAGGAACGTCAATATCTTCGAAAATGGTGAAGATCTCTGAACTGGAGCTTCTGTCTATGGGTGTTGCAGAAAAGCCCTCCTCGTAGCGAACTTCGTCAAACTGGTCGTTCCCTTCTTCCAGGACTGTTAGCGACTGCCTTCAAGTTAGGCTACATTGTGGAATTGTTTCCTCACCACCGGCGAAGGGTAAAAGCTGTTCAACATCAAATTCTCCGTCCATGATCAAGGCGACGCCTCTTCTTCTTGCACGAGATTCAACAGTTTCAGTGTTCGACCAGCACAGTGGCAGAGTGTGCGAGAAGGGATGGTCTTCTTTGTTTTGCTTTGGATGTATTTTTTTTTCCCCTCGAGCAGGTATCGTTGGAAAGGGTCTTGATTAAGCGCGTAGAGCCGTCTTGGAGTGTTTGTTAAACCTTGGGCTAAGCGATTACGCAAGCCGAAAAGGCTTTCATTGTAGGGCTTGCTCAGATGCCTTGGCAGACCTGCTTGATAGGAGGACCTCAGTTAATAGTTTAGTGAGGGTCAGCACACTCTCACAAGCATTTGCTGTCTTGTTCTAGGTCCATATTGGCCCCGCCCAATTTCATAACCGGCAAGTAGGAAGACCATCACGGCATGCTAGCTTAGGTGCTTAAAAAAAGGACAGCAAGACCCAGTAGCTGATCTCGTCGTTCACAGCCCCGCAAAAAAGGCCGGCGTGGGTGGAGGTGGGTGCGCTAAATTGGGAGCAGGCACATCAGATCGGCTTGCGATCCCATTGGGCGACGTGGTCATGAGCTGATGGTGTAGATCATGCTTAGGAGCTTTTTCCGACGCCTCGAAGGCGCCTGACGGATACGGGCGTGCTCATGTAGCTGACCTCGGGATATCGTCCAGCTCAGGCGGCGCCTCACAGCTGTGCCGCAACCAATATTGCGTGACTCAGGCTCGACGTGCGGTCTGGGAGGACAGTCAGCCCGAACGCTGATCACATTACTACAAGGTGCCCCTGTGGCTTATTCCGACTCCCCAAGACTTTGTGACATGGCTACAGATTAACACTCCCTGCCTGTGGCATAGGCTCGAGCGCTTCACGACTCCAAGAGCCGCATGTCACTGTGTCCGCTCCGCCTGTGATGCTGGTGTACTACCGTGCTTTAATCAGTATTTCTCCCGCGACCTCGTCTCGCCCCTGCAGTCGCCATCATCTGAAAGTTGGCCTTGGACCTCGCTTGTGAGGTAGCAGCCCTGACTTGCATGGGGCGGGGAGCCCCAGGGCATTCCCGCTGGTCAGTCTGGCGCCAAGAAAGGCCGCTCGCCCGTTCATCGTAGTGAGCCGACCCGGGGAAATTGGAACAGTACGGTGCTCGGAAGTGCAACGGCAATTCGTCTGTTGGTACTGGCATCCGCTAATTGGAGAATGCCTCGGCCGTGGGATAGGCGTTACACCAGTACGTCTTGCTGATTGCGATGTGATTGTCTTCGGACGATTGATGAGGTTTCCAGACAGTTGGGTACTGGACTCGGCGCTGGCCCTAGAAAGCAAATGTCACGCCCGCGACCGGAAATTTGCAGGAAGAAAAGGGGAGAGTGGCAGGGGTGGCGTGCTTGTGGTCCAAAAGATTAATGAACGATCTCGATCAAGCTGTGCTGCAAGTCTGGTCCAAAACCCTTGCAGTGTGCATGGATTCTTAGTGCCATGGCACACATCGATGGCAGAGTGCAGCTAAGCGGAGGTGAGGATTCTGAAGCGGAAGTGACAGTGATGGGTCCCTGTGGGCTTGCAGATTCGATGGAACTTGACGACGAAGGCGAACCTTCTTCCGATGATGAATTCACGCAGGAAATCCTCCGGGCTATCAAAGAGGGTAGGCAAACACTGCTACTGTACAATCGACCACTAGCTAACGGATTGATAGTCCACGGTTCTGATGGCGGCAACGAAGAGGACCTGGCCGTGGACTTATCCGGCGCTGCCAGCACCGCCGCACACCAACCCCCGGAGGAGCAGCTTTTCCACGTCAGACGTAACACCGCACGAAACTTCAAGGTGTGTCGGCACAAGGGAGCAAGCGTGCCACGGTGGAAGGACATGAAGCTCAAAACCTCTGTCGAGCTTCAGGGCGTCGAGCTTCGTCAAGGAAACCTCATATCCGTCGTGGTGTTGGGACAGAACGATGCGATCGCTGAGGTGGCCGAAATCCGGGCCGTGGGCGACGGTCGCCACTTGCTTCGCGTTTTCTGGTTCCTGGAACGGGACATGGTCATTCCGGGGCTGGACGATGCCAATCGAGCCAAATTCCCCCCCAAGTTTGCTTTCGTAAAAGCTGCTTACACGGATGTCATCTCGTGGATCACCACGCGCGGGCCGCTTGACAGCTCCTCACGAGCGAAGATACTTCCGGACCGAATCCTTTGCTACTGGGGTGACAGGAGGACATCACTAGAGCTGCATACTGCGCCGGATGTTCGGTGGGCTCGGTGTCGCGGCGCAGCAGGGAGAGGTGATAGTGGACGGCCATGCGAGCCTCACAAATGCGGACCAGAAACTGACCAAAGCGATAGATCCAAATTTTGCCTTCTTGATCTATGCGCAGAGCTGAATGCAGATAGCTGTATTAATAAATGAAGTAATTGAGAACGTTGCCAGATCAGGCATTTGGGCATGGCTAGTGAACGACTTAGAGCATGTTATGTCAAGCCCCGTCAGCTATCGTATCCGCAGGAGCAGTCCTTTGCCGTTAGCCTTCGACTCCCTGAAAGCCGCACCGCAGTAGAAAAGTGCGAGATTTAACGACTAGACAAAACACTCAAGACATCTGAGAGCATGATAAATAGGGCACAATGCCTTGTCATCTATCTGTAGAACCTGCCCATTGCATTAGTTAGTGTAGACTGAGGCACAGCATGCTACTCAGCATCATGGCATCCGTTTCTGTAAAAACTGTGGCATCGAGCTGTAATTAGTATGTGTTGAACAGCGGGAACGATTGAATCGAACATTGCTGCCTTTTGTGGATAAGCAGCCAGAACTCCATATTCTATACACAATCTGTTTCTGTGATTTCATAAAGCCAAATGAGTGAATGATATATATGTGGTTGAGATGTTTAAGGTGTTTCTGCTTTGTGTTGAAAGAAAAATCAATGACACACGGCAATATAAACATGGCAATGAACTGAAGCATTCTAGCGGACATAGTCGGGTATATGAAGTCGTTATGTCTGTGCTGCGGCTTTACTGAAAGTCAGACCTCATGGATACCTATGCTCGTACCGCGTTTCATTACCGTCTTCTTTTTTCCTCAACACCGTACATTGACCTGAACATATTCACTCATTAAACAACACCGACCACGCAGTTATCCCCTTCCAGAGCACATCACTTGTTCAGGATAACCTCTACTGGAGCGTGGAGTTCTGCCGATAATATACAAAGGGCTGCAGCGTGCAGATTCACCAGTCCTCACTGTCCAGAAGCGAATCTATCTGATATCCCATTGCCGGGAACCTTTGACGGGAAAGGAATAAGTGGATTTCAAGGAAGCACCTCTTTGCCGGCTCGTACTTAAAAACCTGAGTGCTCCAGGCTGTGAAAGCCATCAAGCTCTCCGAGTTGTGGGATCGAGACTCATTGCATAGACACGGTGCATATTTCCTCGCGAATTTCACTGATTCTGCCCCCTCGCTGTCTACTCTTTGGATGTATCGTAAGAAAAGAAGGATTCAATAGAGGTATGGTTGCCCTCCACGAATCCGAGTACAGAGACAAGGAAATCAGGGAAGAGAAGAACGAAACTGTGGTCCGATGTCATGAACGCTGAGTCCGAGTGATATTTGGTGGCCATCGAGTTTGGAGCCTAAAATCATAACGGCAAGCATAGCAACGGCCACTGACACGCAGTTTTGTTTGGGCATAGTTGATTGTCGCCTTGCTAGTAGGCCTGCTGCGCGAACAGCTGCTGAAGATGAGGGTTCTCTATTCCGTTTCCCCTCATTCCCAGTGTGGAGTCTAGCTGGCAGGGTATTTTTTTTTTCATAGTTACAAAGCTACTAGGAACGCTTCAAACATCCAATGAAAATTAGATGGTCACAGGGCTGGCTTTTTCGGTGCCAGGTTTTTGAGTGTAATTTAGTAGCTGGTCGAAGCTGCAGCAGCACAGAGTTACTTATACCTTCGAAGCGCACCCATTGGGGTCTGTTGTGAATTAAAACAAAAACTCAGAGCTAAAGTCATTGCTTCGTCCTATTAGAGATCCTGATGTTGAATGATCATACTGGGGAAAAGCATTCATTCTCTTTGGGAAAATTCGATAGTAATCTTGCAGGCAGCGCAGTCGTGATACTTTCTCTATTCGTTCTCATCATCTTCTTGTACTCATCTAAGAAATTACCTTCGACAGGTTCGCACCTTTTTTGGTGTTCGGATTCTTAGAGATAACGTTAAAGGCCCGCCGTTACACCTGCCGGGGTCCAGTGACAAGACGTAACGGAGGCGCAGTCGGAAGTCTGGGACCCCTGGCGCTGTGGTAGGTGTAAGGATCAATTTTTTATGGCGGACGTGGGTAGTGACGCCGCACGGTAGATAGTGAGCGGAAGGCAAGGCCGGAAGGTGGTCGATGCGATGGGTCGTGTCTCTCTATACGAGATAGCGTTGTGTGCCCTTTAGCGAGGGCGAATAGGAATATTTACGGAGCCTAATCAAAGTCCGCATGCACTGAAAATCGTGGGTCGTGCTTTAGGGGATAGATGGTGTGCTGTGATGGGAGGGCTACCTTTTATCGCCTCCACTTGGCCGTAAATCATTGTCTCCAGGGTATTCTCAACACTCTGTTGCCTTTCTTGGCTTCACACGGCTTGTTATTCACCCTGGTCAGCAGTCCCGAAGGAAAAAAAAAAAAACATACCCCTCAGACCATAGCACACAACATGTATGTAGCGCCCCGCTTCTGCGGCGCACAATAGATAGCGTCGTGTTCCTGGTTCCGTGCCGCGAATCCTAGTCCCCGATCGACCCATGGCCTTCCGCAATAAGAGCGCTTGTGAAATATCGGTGATGAGATAGCTCCATGAACCGCGCCGCTGAATCCCGCTTCAGCTCGTTGGAAATACGGTAGGCATGTGGAAGGGAGCGTGAAAACCAGTATTAAAAAAATAAGTCATGCAGTATTCTCAATTCCATGAAGGACAACACGCGCCAACATCCGTGTCCTCCTTCACGCAATCTTGATATGCGTGGTTTTGCGGTGCCTCTTCCCCCCCGCTACTCACGTACCTCGTTGACAAGGCTGAGGAGGCTTGGTCTGCTGGCCTGTGTCGTGCTCTCAACGATATGGCTCAGCTGCACATACTGGCGCATTCATGACATGAGTGACCTGTCTCACAGCACGATGCTGGAACCGTGTAAGACGACCGTCCTATGCAAGGTCAACATTTCTGATTTGTAACAGTCCCCAAGAAAATCTGGCAAATTTCGCACTTTCCGCCGGAAGAGAAGCCCTATTTCATCGATGACTACCAAGAGTTGTGGCAACGCATTCATCCAACCCACCAGTATCAATGCCTTACGGAGCAGAACGAGGACGACTTTGTGAGGCGTGCGTTTCACGAAAACGACTCTGCCCGCAAGATGTACTTCCTCATCAAGGACGACCCTATCTTACGAGCGGATTTTCTTCGATATTTAGTTCTTCTGGTCGAAGGAGGCGTCTACACGGATATGGATACTCGACCCATGCAACCAATCGATGTCTGGATCCCAGAGGAGTTCACGAACCGGGTGAACATTGCTCTCGGCGTTGAGATCGATAAAGGCCAAGGCCGTTTGTGGAGGGATATGCCCTGGACGGTCCAGATGTCTCAGTTTACAATCATGGCCAAGCCGAATCACCCATTACTTCGCCACGTTGTGGACAGTGTAGGTGATAACGTCAGCCGATTTCTAGAAGAACACGGTACGAATGGCAAACTGCCCCGGCTGTTTTTCGATGACGTCCTTGGCCTTACGGGACCACGTATCTTCACGAATGCGGTTTTTCGTTATCTCTCAGAGCAAACTGGATTCGAGATGAACGGCGATGAGGTATCTGGTATTCGTGAGCCTACACTATTTGCAGATGTTTTGATTTTCCCAATCAATGGGTTTGCAAGTGGTCAACAGCATTCGAACTCTGGAACAGCATTAGACAAGACGGCGTTAGTGTCGCATAGATGGATGTCGAGCTGGGTTCCCACACATCCACATCAAGCCTCTGAGAATTCCTATATTAGCTAGTCTACCTGCTCTACCATGAACTCGAAGATCGAGTCGTCTGCAAATTGTCGTACTTGGCCTCAACTTAGTATCTTTCAAATATGAAATTAGTGCACCGTAGTCTTTGTAGCAATATTGCAAAGATTCCTTGCGTTATACGTTCTGACGAGTGCTTCTTCTTCCGGTATTGTGGAGAGAAGAAGCCAATGGAGATTTAGGACTTGCGCGTTATGATGAAGAAACCGTTTTAGCCACTGGCTTAGAAGGCATTGGACATGAATTAGACCTCGGCGGTAACATGTAAGAGAGATAAACTGTTTATTACTCTTGAAGATCGAAGATCGATGTGTTCTTAGTGTTTGAGTTTAGCAGAAGGTTGTATAAGCTTTGAACAATGCTGTTAAATGTACGTGTGGCGGCCTACATCCGAAAGCTGGTGGAGAACTCGGTATAATCCTAAATGTTAGTGATGACGCAATGCGCTGGGACTGTAAAAAAAAGAGCGTCTCACTTCCTGGACTTGACGAAATAGGGAAATGTCGTTATTGTCTTTGCTGAATAGCTTGAGGCACAAGGGTCGCAGAGATATGTTCATGTTGAGAGTCCCCTCCGTGTGCACCGTGTCCACTTCCCGTCTGTTATACTGCAGGCCACTGGAACTAGGCGGCCGTGGACTACCAAGTCGATCTGATGTGTGAGCTACCATTCTGGACGCGATGTATTCTTGTACTCTCATCCAGGTAGTTGGAATTGACGAGGCTGGCGAAAAGCATCGTCAGACTGATCTAGTGATTTCCTGCTTCGCAAGGGTGGTTTGGCAGGCGATGAGTTGATGATTCCGTCGACTGCGGGACTAAGAAAAACCATCTTCTCATGCATTTGGCCTTGGACCTCAGTTCTTCTGGAGGTACAAGATCTATGGAATCGTGTATCACGAATCAGGTAGGTTTTGAAGCCCCTCACCGTTGTGGCAAATCGAAGGCTGAACGTGTAGTACGTAGCATCCTCATCTTGATGAGGCTCTGGTTGTCCTGGTGAAAGTTCGCTCTCAGATTATTTTTTGGCATGCTCGATGAGAGCAATGAACAAGCTTCCAGAGCCCACATCTTTACATAGGGATGAAGCGTAAGGGTATCATACCTTGCCCATTCACTTATTGGAGTTGCGTTCAACGCATGTTAGACCACTTTTGCCCCCGACATAGAGTGTCTCGAATTGCAACCTAGGTTTTGGGCTAGTATTTTGTGTGGTTACGTTCACTGTGCCACTACTGCGTCGCTGGCCGAGATTCTCTCTCCCCCAATTCGGAACTGATTCTGGTGGGAGAACCAGACGCTTGGGCGCAAATAGTGTCGCTGCTTTTGCATCTGTGAAGAGTTTGATCCTGTTGGAAGACAGCAATGAATAACCAGCTTCTAGTTGGGCCGATCTAGTTGGGTTCCTTGCTATGTCAATCTAGTAGTTTACAAGGGGTGATGTGGGATATCGTTGTCGAGGATCTCTTGCAGATAGTATCGACCACGCGCATGGGAATTCAAGCCTTTGAAACTACCACCCAGTCAGCAAAGTATTTTGGTCCGATCATCTCAATGTTCCTCTGACAGCCCACACACGGTGTAGTTAGGCAACAATCAATTGAAGTGCAGACGAACAGGGATAGGGCGGCCCATAAAAAAGCACAGGTCTCAGGATGATAAATTTGAGGTCTTTGGAGGATAAATGCAGCGACTGCCTTGAAAGAGCTCGACATCCCGCTCTTGATTGATTGCCATAAACAACACTGACGAATGATTTATCCAAAGCTTTCCGTGGTTGCTTTCGTGGCCGCATCGCTCTTCCGCACTGTACAGTGCAACCCTGCCAATCTCAAAGCACCCGGTCTCTCAAGCATCGCTTGCTCGCTAGGCCACGGTGATGCGCATTTTGAAGCGAATCAGGATTCCTACTCCAACCTAGCCAGATTCATCCCTTCGATAGACCCTGCGTACGTGGTTGAGGATGGGTCTGATCAATCGTGCTGGAGCGTTACGACAAGAGAAATTCCCGCCTCTCTTTGTTTGAGGGCTCCTGAGGGCTATTCTGTCGAGTCTATTGGAGTCTCAACCATCGTGACGGGTATATACTTTTCATGCAGAGGCGGTGGAGATACGAACGTAGATACCAATAATTATGCTTGTCCTTATGACGGGCAGCATCTTGTTGGGGTTGGCTACATGGACGGGGGGAGTATTTTTCTGTGCATGCCTTAGTGTCCTAGCGGGATGGAACAGAGGTTTGAGCCTTGAGGGCCGCTCAAGGCTGATTCAAATCAACTAAACGAAAGGAAAATGGGTTTGCAGAAGGGGGCGATGGAGGCTTCTTTGTGAGTAGACCCTTGGCAACGTGGTAAGAGCGGCAGAAGGTTCCCTCGAGCTCGTCTTGGCGAAAGTAGATGCACGCGATCAGTAATGCAACCGACTTTCCTGCTCGCTTGTTACAGTGATTAATGCAATAGTTTCTTCATGTCTCTATCTGCCCTGCCAGAATTGCTCTTGAGAAAATCCCAGCCATCGATTGTATTCCTGCTATTGTATTCCTGCTAAACAATGGGGCGTTTAGGCACAAGTGAGCACAATGCAGCGCAGTGGTGGAGGTAAGCGGATGAGGTTTTAACAAAACTTGCGCTTGATCGGTCAGCTGATTGATGAATGAGTTTATTGATTGTTGTCCCAATATACTTGGTGTCCAGCCCAAGGTCGTCTCAGAACGAATGACTAAGCTAATACACTTATCCAATAGCAAACAACGACGGTGATTGAGCTCAACGTTCAACGGTTTGCTGAAGAATAGTCTGATCAAGAGCGGCATAGTGATGATGAAGTATGATAGGGACAGATTGAGGCGATGGGCGCACGGGGTAAAGTGGGTGATGGCCGGTATTTCGAGGAAAGCGTTGCGGCACAGCAGAGAAGAGGGCCAATTTCGAAGGCGCAACAAGGAATAGTGGTAGGGCTGCAGAAGGCTTGGCAGGATCGGCAAGGATCCCTTGTTCCCCGTGGAAAGGATTCCGATTGCATCAGCCAATTCTCCGCTTCCACATGGTCCCTGCACCAAGGCAACACCGTTGGACCGCCAATGCAGATCGTCCTTAGCACATCCGACCGGGCTTGTTGGCTACTGCACCCCCACCACCCATCCTGCCCCACCACCTTTCTTTCGTCTCATCTCCTTGTCTTTTCCAAGGACAGCGCCAACAGCCGACTTGCAGATGACGCATGCGCACTGTTTACTGCATGGGGTCTAGGTGAGTTTAAGCACGTGTTTCCGCGTCTTTCTATCTGGTAGGTAATAGCGACGAGACTCTCTCATCTCGCGCAACATAATCTGATGGGACATAAGCTCAACCACGTCCGTCGTCCGGTATTGGATAAGCTTGGGTATCTATTCTAAGACGATTTGGGGCTCTTCGCCAAGTAGAGTAAAGCAAGAACCATCACATTCATCAATCATTTGGACCGACCAAGCGCATATTCCATCAATGCTATGGAATAGCCCCGGAGAGAATTCTTCGCAAAGTACGCTTGTATTGCCGAGCAAAGCCTGACAGGATGGTGGCAACGTTCGCCTTGAACGTTGATAGTCGTAGGGTGCTTTCATACGTGCTCGCCTACTCGAAAGTACCAATAGACTACACGATTGGCTAGAGCTTCGTTGGAAATCCGTGTTCGCCATTTGCACGGTCGAAGGCCTTATTTCCTCCGTGAAGCCGCCTCGGAGACATGTTGAAGCACTCGTCTCACTCTGCGTGAGAATGCAACGCGGTGGTCTGTCCAGCTTCATCACTATGAGAAAGTGATGAAGTATTATGTTTGGGGATCCTGGATGAGAACATAGTGTCTGAAGCGCCATCAGGTGATGATTAATGTAGAAGCGGCTCTAACTGTTCTAGAAAAGTCGGCGTTCGCGATACTCTGCGACTGGTGTACGCTGACAACCTTAGACGTCACGTAAATAAATATGATGGCCGCGCGAAAAACTTCGAATTTTTGCAAAGCGCTCTTTGGGTTGAGTGTGTAAATATCGCACGCAGAGAAATCAATTAGGTGGCTCTACAGAAGAACGAGGATTTGCCTCACGCTATGGATGTTTTCTTGTCGCAATATGGCCTCTTGAAGCAGTTACGAAGCCTGCTGGAGCCGCAGGACTACATTAATCTCCTACGTTCTCAAGAAAGAGATGGCAGACACAAAGCTGACCTTACTGACATCAAGCAATGCTTGAACCCGGTAAATTATCTATTCAGAAGTCTGGATCCGATAGTTAGATGGAGAAGAGTGTACGGTTGCAGCTTCATCCTCTGCGGGAGTGACGTGGCGAGGCTTCACGAGTACTTGATTGGAGGACTCCAGAACGACGACAAGGTTTACGATATAGCTTTAGTGATCGCTTTCGAAGACTCACAGTCATACACGCGAGCCTTGACGGACACTTTGAATGGAGCTGTCGAAGATGTCTACGACGAAATTGAACGAGCTGTCAGACGAAAAATCGTCTCGCTCTCTCCAGGCACGCACAGTCTTCACGAAACCGTCGTGCGGCTTCATCTGAGCCTTCAGCTCTTCGATCTGGAAAGTCTGAGCTTTTTTGCGGAAGACAGTACTGGAAGCGCATGGATTGAGTGCGATCCAGTTCCTGCAATCTTCGTTTGCAGTCATGCAACAGAGCCATCCATTTGCCTGAGACAGCCACTACTCACATTTCCCTCTCCTACTACGTCGGTTGTGTTTTCGGGAACTTTGGAAAATCCTAGTTTTGTCGCTGTGACGAAGTGCGAAGCATGTTCTTATCAGCAATAAAGGGTTGAAAAGACATGGTGCGCAGAATAGAATAGTGTCAGTGACAATTGTGTTGGCTCAGAGAATACGAAGTTGAGCAGATGTAAGCAAGATAGAGTGACCTCGACCAGAATGATGAGAATAGAATAGCACTGCTTGATCCCACTAAACGTGTACTCCGTTCTCGTCGCAGTCTCAGCAGTCTCAGGCCTGTGCAAGGCCGAGGCTGTCCTATCGCATGTTCAGTGTGCGTCCACTCTGGCTGACTGATAAGGCAGGAGTTAGGCCTGGTTGTGAGCTAGAGGGGTTGAGTTTCCCTCGATGGGCCTCCTTTGACAGGTTGTGCTGCGCCTCTCCCTAGTAAATTGCAATGGCACTGAAGATTGTTAAACATCGGTGTGCTCAGCTAACCATAATAGACAGTCCCTTGATGTCAAATACCACCCTTGGCGATATAGACGCAAACAGCATTCTGCGACTAGATTTGAATGTAATGTTGCTTTTCTATGGAGATCATGAGGGGGAATGATGAGCGAGGACAATGTGAGCGGGGGATCCCCGAGACCCTGAAAACTTTTACACTTGCAATGGGAGATAGGATCGACAACCTGGGAGCAGGGAGACGATAGTGGGCAATAAATGGAGGCAATCGGGAAATGAGTTGAGCCAGGATAACGCAGATGATGCCAGAGACACAGGCGGTAAAAAGTGAGTTCGACGTAGAAGATGAGGGCAGCGCAGAAAACCAAGGCTCTCTTGGCATTTTACGGGGTTTCTCGATACCCCGAGGTGTCTGCACCACTCGTAATCCCATTACTCATTGCTATGTCCCAGCGGCCTTAGTACCCGTGCCGTTTTTTTTTTTTTTTGAGCCTGCGCCATAACGCTAACCAGCATATGTCATTTTGTTATAGCCTGATAGCAAGCGACTTAGTAGCTCACAAGAACGTCAGTAGGCTGGTTGTACCAAGCACTTGAATGCTCAGTTAGCAAGCACGTCATGCCTTCCCAGCTATCTGAACCGCCTTCAATACACTGCCGGGGTAAGAGCTATCTATTACCTGTATGAATGGTCAACTAAGTTGCCGTAGGCGAGCCAATCAGTCGTGAGGGCCTTTTCAAGTACACCAATGGCCGCTTTTTGGTTAGAGAAAAGGAACAGCTCGACGCCAGGTATCTAAAGTTCGACGTAGACCAGCTATGCGCTATAGCCGCTTCTACGGGCAGTAAATCACCCGTCCGCGCAATTGAGAAGACGGAAAACGGCTTTGGCAAGGTATTGCTTATAACTAAAGAAGACGGGTCCGAGCTTGCTGCTAAGCTCCCGTTTTCTTACGCTGGGCCCCCCAAGTACATGACAGCCTCCGAGGCTGCCGTTCTGCAATACCGTATATCTCCCGTTGCCAAAAGTAGAAAGCTTGTAGCCAGTTGTTCTAATGTCAATAGTGCATGACCACACTAAAGTCCCGGTCCCAAAACTTCTAGCGTGGAACGCCGATGCCTCAAATCCAGTCGGTGCCGAATACGTCGTAACGGAGAGGGCCACTGGCTGCCAACTGACTGAGAAATGGGACGAGATGGACGAAGAAGGTCATGTCGAACTCGTCAAAAACCTGTGCAGGCTTGAGGGTGAATTGGCGGCTATTGCTTTTCCTGCGTATGGAAGTCTCTACCTCCAGGAGTCCATGGACGATGGCGACAAGTACGAACCTCTAGCGCCCGAGCTGGACCCTTTCGGCCGCTTTTGCATCGGGCCATCCTGCCGCAGGGATGAGACGGAATCTGTACAGGCGCGCTTCGATCAAGGACCCTGTGAGTATCCATACGCTACTTACTTTTCCGGACTGACGAGAACATACTATCAGGGCTCACTCTACAAGCATTCGGCATTGCGCTTGCGGAACGAGAGATTACATGTATCGAACAGAATCCCAGACCACATGAGCCCCACAAGCCACTGCGCGGCTCAAACGAGGAGCAAGTCGCTATCTTGAAAATGGCCAAATCCGTCTTTTCCGAGATGGACTCACAGACTGCACCTGGACAAGTGGCGCGGCCGACGCTCTGGCATAACGACCTGCACATGGGAAACATCTTTGTTTCCGACGAAGATCCGACCCAGGTTGTCTCACTCATCAATTGGCAACAGTCCGTTGTTTGGCCGTTGTTGTATCAGGTCCGCTTCCCCATGTTTATAGACGTCGGCAACGACTACGAGTTCGGCCCAAAGGTGCCATCGCTCCCAGAGGATATCCATCAGATGGACGAAGACAGCCAGGCTATAGCCAGGCACGAGAACGAAGTGGTACGCATGGCCAAGGCGTACGAGCATGGCTGTGGCCTCAGAAATCCAGATGTCTTCGAGGCACTACGTGTTCCCACCGTCTTCGCGAATCTCATCAGCCACTGCGAACGAGCTTGGAAGGAGGGGACCGTGCCTGTTCGTAATTGTGTGCTCGAAATATCCAAAGCATGGAATCAAGCAGGATTCTCCGGCGACTGCCCCTTCAAATTCAGCGAGGAGGACATTAAAAAGTACAAGAACGAGGCTAAACTGTATCAGACCCACCAAAATGTCCTTGCTCTTGCTCGGAAAGCATTGGATACTGATTTCAACGGCTGGGTCCACCATTCTGAAGACTTCGAAGAGAAGCAGGAGAGGAACAAGGAGGTACTCGAAATACTCTTAGCTCGCTGTGCCGAAGAAGGAGAATTGCCTGAAAGAGTTCTGCCGATATGGCCTTTCTAACAATCGCTTTGGTGAATTTCCGTTCTTCTCGCAGGTGCAATGGCTCATAAAGGACTATAAACCTACAACAACGCTGGTCGCACGTTTCGAGCGAGGATGAAACTCGATCTTCCATTTATAGTTGAACACTCTCTCCTTATTTCCAAGACCTAGTTGTGCAACTTCCCGAATAGATGCAGTTTCGCACATTGCTGCCACGGTGATAACTCTCGCGGAATAGATAGTATAGGCCTAGTGTTAAAAGCCCCTAAATATATAACCACGCGACTAACACGTTCTGGACGATGAG
>JAJMYN010000150.1:0-14867 GCA_023087525.1 Lasiodiplodia sp. KE8368
CATGGACAGGGGTGGACGCATTGCCCGAAATGGCAGTGTCCACTTCCGGAAACGGGTGCACCGTCCGCACAATAACTATTATTATAGTATTTAAAAAATAAAAATACTATTTAAAAGATACTAAATACTAAATATTAATATATTATAACTATAAAAATCTTACGTACTTTACTACTATAAAGAAATTAAATAGACTAAAAAATTAGCGTTATATATATAACGATAGACTTCTTCTACTAAGCTTTAAAGTTACTTAATAAATCAAATTAATCGTAAAATTTACCTTAAAAAGATAAGAAAGAAAAGATAAAAATTAGATAAAAAAGTATTACGTAGTTATATAATATATAGTAAGTTAATTATCTCTAACTAAAGAGTTTTAATTAGAACTTTAAGTTAACTATAAGAATTAAGAGTCTAGCTAATAAGTATATTTATATACTATAGAAAAGCTAGTTATAATCTAAAAATAATTATTATTATTTATTATTTAGTATACTAATAGAATAATTACTAAGACTAATTATTTAGATAATAAATTAAATAATTATAGTTATTAATTATTTTATAGAGCGTACGTAACTTGAACGCTTAAAGTTTATTTTTAATATTTAGCTTCTAACTTTATCGAACGATTATAATATTATATTATATCTTATTTATTTTTTTATTTATTTTTTAGCTTTTTATCTTCGCGCGCTTCTTTAAAACGATTATACGTTTAGATTTTTAATTTTTAGTCTAGTCTTATAGTTTTTTATTTTATAGAAAATTTTTTAGTTTATACTTTCTTCTAAAGCTACTACGTTCTTATAAACGTTTTTTTTATACGGGCTTTAGCTATTATCTACTAGTATTTTTATACGTACCATTATTCTATACTCTTTAAATTTTCGTACAAAATTTAAGACTATATAATTCTTTTATCTATAAGACTCTTTAATTTTTACGATAAGTTTTTTCGTATAGATTTTCTATTCTTAGAGTTATAAAGTCTATATTTTCTAAAGTTTATAATACTATTTTTTCTCTTAGAAATCTTCGGCTTAAAGATTATTTTAAATTATTATAATATATATCGTATTTTTTAGTTTTTTTTATTCTTTTTCTCTTTTTTTTTATAAGTTGTATCGCTATATCTTCTAAGTATAAACGAACTAAGTAGATTTTATTAAAAAATTATATTAATTTTAAAAGTTACGTAATATTTTTTTTCTATTTTTTCTATTTTTTATTACTTTCTTAAGAAGAGACTATAGAGTATTAAATAAAGTTAAAAAGTTTTTCGCGCTATAGCGAGTATACGCGATAAAATAAATCTACTTATAATAGTAAAGATTTAAATACTATAAACTATAAATTCTTTTTCTTTATTTCTTAGTTCTTACTAATCGTTTATAATTAATTATCTAAACTAAACGCGTACAAAGCTTTATATAAATTAAAAAAAAACTTATAAAACTATATAGACTATAATAGCTTATCTCTCGTAGTTAGAGAAGTAAGAAGATCTTTTAGAGTAGTAGATTTAGCTAATACTAATTTAAAAGATAACGATTATAAAGAAGCTTAAAAAGTTAAACTAGTTTAAATCTACTTATATAACTAAAGAGTCTATTAACTCTAAGATTATTAAGAAAAAGCGATTACTAAAGTATTTATATAGCGAGTTCTTAACTATTACGAACCTTAGAGAACACGGACTTTATAATTCTAAGAGTAGAAAGCCCGCATAGGAAAGTTCGCCGTAAGAATTAATAAGCCTCGCGGGTAAAAGAGCCGCACGATTCTAGATTCTACACGAAAATCTAAAGAACACGAAATAACGGCGCGTACGAAAATACTAGTAGATAGTAGCTAACGCCCGTACGAAAAGTACGTCTACGAAGACGCGGCGACTCTAGAAGAAAGCACGGACTAGAAAATTTTCTATAGAACGAAGGACTATAAAATTAAGCTAAGAGTTAAAGGTCTAGGCGTATAATCGTTCTAAAAAAGCGCGTAAAGATAGAAAGCCGAAAAGTAGATAAGAAGAAAAACGAATAAGATATAGTACGATATTATAATCGCTTAGCGAAGCTAAAAGACGAATATTAGAATAATACTCTAAGTATTTAAGTTACGTGCAATTTATAGGTTTAGAAGTTTAGAGTCTTAGCGCTCTAAACCTACTAAACTTTTAAGTTTAGTAATTTAAAGTCTTAGCAAGCTAAACTTATAAATACTAGATTATAACTAGCTTTTCTATAGTATATAGATATACTCGTTAGCTAGACTCTTAATCCTTCGTAGTTAACTTAAAGTTCTAATTAAGACTCTTTAGTTAGAGGTAACTAGCTTACTATATATCGTATAACTACGTAATACTTTTTTATCTAATTATTATTCTCCCTCTTTTATCTCTTTAAGGTAAATTCTACGGTTTATCTAACCTACTAAGTAACTCTAAAGCTTAGTAAAAGAAGTCTACCGTTACACTTTAATCACCGTCCTTATAAGAGAAGAAAGATAGTTAATTAAGGTTATTAACTAAGAAAGAAAGTATTAATCTAGTATAAAAATTACTAATAAATAGATACTAACTATAGTTAATACTACGATTAGTATAAACGACGTAGACAACGAAGCCGCGGCCCCACCTCTATAGTAAATAAATATAATTTCTACTAACGAGAAACTCTAGATAATAATCTAGAAACTACGAGTATAAAATAACGTCCTTCGAGTCTAAGTTACCTAGACCCCCTAGACGCTACTAGTAATTAAAATTAAGATATCTAAGTCTAATCTATACTACGGAGACCGAAAGAAGATATAAATCTTCTTATTTTAGCTTAACGACTATATCTACTTCTTCTAAAGATAGTTTATAGGACTAAAGAACTAGATACTTTACGCTAGTATCTATCTTAGAGGCGCGGTAGAATAGTAGTTTCGACTATTTAAGAGAAAATATTAAAATAGACCTCTCTTTCTCTAGAGTAAAACTACTAAACGACTCTTCGCGGACTATTAAAACTTCGTAACCGCTCTAAAGTAGATCTTTAGCGGTCTAGACGAAGTACGTTAAGCTACTCATACGCTTTTAGAGATTATATAGATAGAGTTAGTCTAAGACTATATAACTAAGTTTTAGAACGCGGCTTTCTTAGTAGAAGATTATTTAGACCTTACTCTTAGAACTCTATACTATAAGAAACTAAAGAACGAAATTAAGAAGATAATAGCTCTCTACAAAAACACTAAAACCTTAGAAGCTATAATTTAGCTAGCTCTTAAAATAAAATAACTCTAGAACAAGTATAAGTAGAACTAAAAAACGTATCGACTAAGAAACTTCTAGAAATCGTTACGCTATATCTAGAACGGGGGCGACGCTATAGAGCTCGACGTAGCCTATAAAGACGAAAGAAAGTTCTATAATAAGAAGAAAGAAAAAAATATCTAGCGACAGAAGTTTATATTCTAGAAATAAGAACGCTTTAATAAGGGGCTATATTTCTAATGTAGAAAGAAGTAAAATAAGATATACTAATAAAACTATCTATAAAAGAAAAAGGCACGTAATACCGCAGCTACTACGAAAGAAGATACGAAAGAGTCTTAAAAGACCTTCTTCGCCACCGTAAAAATAATTAGCTACGTAGCTATAAACTAGACTTTATACTACGACGATAACTATCTAATCTACGAAAGCGATAAGTAAGGCGCTAATTAGTATTTAAAGAAACTACGACGCGTCTACGCCACCCTACAAATACTAAAATAGTAGAAGATTAACGACTTCGTCGAAGCGCTACCCCCGAATAATAATCTAATAGATAGTAATACTAGAGAACTCTACAATAGTATATCTAAGTCTAGCGAGACGGATAAATAGAACGAAGTCGATAAAACTATATAGAAATAATTCGAGAAAGAGACTAACCCTCTCTAAGAAGATCTTTAAGAAGTATCAAAAAAACCTACGCTCTAACGAATTCGAGAATATCTAGTATAATACGGGAGTATCTAATAGATATACGAGAATAGACGTACTATTAACTAGATTCTAAACCCTAGCCTAGATATCTCTACTTAGTAGTACTAGTATTACTACGGAGCTCTCTAGTAACGGGCTTATTACGAAGACTACTAGTCTCTCTAGAAACTCTTCGCGGCTAGAAACGCCCTAGAAATAGCGGAATAGCTTCGAGACGAGGTACGTAACGCCTAAATCTAAGAAGATAGATAGTATCTCTAGAAACTAGTCTAAATTCTAGGCACTTAAGGTACTATTACTCTAGAAAAGAATTAGCTATACTAGCGACTATACTTTTATAACCCGACGCCGCCGCACCGATACCGAATTATAGCGGGAGTACTATACTAGCAACGATAGATTTAACGTAATAAAGTTTAAACGTAGTAGAAAAGCTTAACGCTCTAAATAGAATAACTACGTAAAGCTATCCTTTAGAATCTAATATAGTCGGAAAACTAGACGGTCTTTCTAGTTAGAAACCTTAAAAGAAACCGTCTACTAGGTCCCTTAACTAGATTACATATATATCGAACGAAAAAATACCTACTAAAAACGAACTCTTTAAACTATTACACGTACTAGTTCGTATTAGTAACTATAGAGTAATAGTAATAATTAATAGCGGCGTATAGAAGAACTTTATAGACCTAGCGTACGTTAATAAGAGCTATATACATCGCTAAACGAAGAATCGCCCGTATCTATTAAAGATAGTAGATAGATTACCCGCTAAGTAAGATTAAATTCGACTAGAAACGAGGACGATACCGTTATTCTTAAAAAACTATAAGAAGTATATTAACCTAGATATTATAAAAATTTTAAAATACGATATTATTCTCGAAATTCTATAGCTTAAGACCTATAAGCTATACATTCGCTAGAGAACCGGAGAAGTTATATTTCTAGACGAGGACTATATACGATACCTCGTAACTACTAAACGCCGCTAGACGCTAGAAGCTAGAACTAGAGCTAGTAGTTAGAGCTAAAAGAGCTAGAGCCTAAGCTAGAAGTTAGAAGCTTAGAGCGTAGAGCTAAAAAAAAGCGTTAATATTTAGAAAATATTTCTAGTAGCTATTAAGCGTATACAGCGTAGAGGAAAAAAAATCTACTAACTCTATCTAAAATCTAGTAAAGAAATAGAGTAACGAATCGTTACTCGAATAAGACGATAAACGAAGTCTTATATAGAGAATAACTATTTAAAGTTAGTCGGAGAAGACTACCTCTAGAGAATATACGCTAGATATAACGAAAGATCTATTAAGAAAACCACCTAGCCAAATAGAAAATATACTATAAGTAATATCTAAAAGAAGATAGGTAACTCTAAGAGAAAAAAAGCCCTAATATCGAAACTCGAAACGGTGCCCCTATAGTTTTAGAAATAGTAACCGGTATTCTAGAAGAGAGGTAAGAGATAGCTATCTAAGTACTAACTATAAAATTACGAGATACCCCTTATTCTAGAAACGTAGCCCGCGTTTAAGCTAATCTACTTTCTTTCGTAGAAGAAAAGTAAGACTTTAAGAAAATATATCGAAAAGAATATTAAGTAAGATTATATATAGCCTTCGTTATTATCGATTAAATACTCTATTCTATTCGTTCTAAAGAAAAACGGCAAGCTCCACCTCTATATCGATTATAGACAACTAAACGACATTATAATAAAAAACTAATATCTATTACCCCGTATTAACGAGCTATAGAATAAGACCTAAGAGGCGAAATACTTTACTAAGTTCGACCTTAGAGACGGCTACTACCTCATATAAATTAAGAAAAAAGAAGAATAAAAGATAGCGTTTCAAATACGTTACAGTTACTTTAAATATACGGTTATACCGTTCGGGCTTACTAATACCCTAGTAATATTTTAAAGCTTAGTTAATAACGTCTTACGTCCGTATTTAGATATATTTTATATAGTTTATCTAGACGACATCTTAATCTACTTAAAAACCCTTAAAAAATATACGAAATATATTAAGAAGGTTCTAAACGCACTCTAGAAATAGAAATTATTTATCGTACTCGAAAAATACGAATAATACTTCTAAAAGATAGAATACTTAGAGTTTATCATTACCCCGGACTATATTAGTATAGACGATACTAAACTAGACGTAATCCGAGACTAGCCTATACTAAAAACCGTTAAGAAAGTATAGTTCTTTCTTAGTTTTACTAACTTCTACCGCAAGTTTATTAATAAATACGCGGTAGTATACAAGCCACTTACGAGACTTACACGAAAGAAGTACGAGTTTAAATAGAAAGAGAAGTAATAGCGCGTATTTAACTTTCTTAAGCGAATATTCTACGAAGTATCTATTTTTAGAATTTATAACCTCGAACTTTCTATTATTATAGAAACCGACGCATCGGACTACGTTATCAAAGTCTATTTTAGCTAGTCTAACAAATAAGAACGACTATACTCGATCGCCTATTACTCTAGAAAAATAACACCTCTAGAGCTTAACTACGACGTCTACGATAAAGAACTTTTAGCCATTATTACGGCATTTAAAGAATAAAGATACTATCTAGAAGGCGCGAAGCACTAGATATTAGTATACTACGACTATAAGAACCTTATATACTTTACTACTACGAAGAAACTAATAAGAAGGTAAGTTAGATGGGCTAAAAAACTAGCGTCTTACGATATAAAGATTATCTATAGAAAGAAATCTAAGAACGCTCGCGCGGACGCGCTAAGTAAAAGAGTCGACTATATTAAAGAAAAGCTAGAACTATAGTCTATAGTACTTAATAAGTAGAAAGACGAAACTCTTATATCCGCTAGAGCGTGCGTATCTATCTTTAGAATTATCTAATTATAGCTTAAGGGAAATTTAGAGACTAACCCGTCGCTTACTTTAGTTAGACTACTAGCGCCGGCGATACGCCTAAAAGATAACGCCTAAACGCGAAAGATTCGAGAAGCCTACGTCTATAATATAATAGCTTAAGAACTTAAAAAAGTAGAAAACGACTTTTAAATTATACGTAACGCGGAAGATATAATTCTATATTTAGAATTAATCTACGTTCTAGTTAAACTTCGAGAGAAACTCGTTAAGAACATCTATAAAGCACTAGTATACGGTTACTAAGAAATTAAGAAAACGATAGAACGAGTAACTAGAAATTACTACTTTCCGGGCCTAAGAAGAATGGTTTAGAAAGTAGTTTTGCAATACGACTTATATATTAGAAGTAAGGCCGCGAGATACGTACTCTATAGACTACTTTAATTAATCGTAGCTCTAAAGAAACTCTAGTAATCGATCTCGCTAAACTTTATTACGGATCTACCTAAATTAGTCGAATCTTTAACTAATATTAAGTACGACTCGATTCTAGTTATCGTCGATAGGCTTACTAAGTACGCGTACTATCTACTATATCTTAAATCGATAAACGCGGAAGAGCTAGCCTATATATTTCTTAGAATAATTCTAGATAACTACGGGTTACTAGAAGAGCTCGTATTAGATAGAGATTAGTTATTTACATTTCGATTCTAGTAGAGCCTTACCCGATAGCTTAGAGTAAAATATAAACTCTTAACAACGGCACACCTTTAAACGGACGAATAGACTAAGCGAACTAACTAGACGCTAGAGTAATACCTCCGCTATTATCTTAACTATATCTAGAATAATTAAATCGAACTACTTCTACTAGTCTAATTCGCGTATAATAGCTTAAAAGCGTTAGCTACTTAAGAATCCCCGTTCTACGCTAATTATAGATACGAACTAACGGCCTATAGAGAGATAATCTTAAGCGAATTACTCGTCTAAAAAGAAATTCTTAAGATAGACTAGCTAAAAGAAATCTATAAATAACTTAGCCTCGATATCGAATTTAACGGATATTTAATATTCCGTTACTATAATAGACGGTACTAGAAGGTACTAAAGCTAAAAAGAGGAAATAAAGTTTACCTTCTTAGAAAAAACATTAAAACTCGGCGGCCGAATAATAAATTAGATTTTAAGAAAATTAAACCGTTTAAAATCGAAGAAAAACTTGGCGAAGTTATATACCATCTTAGACTACCTAGTACCATGCGAATGCACCTAGTTTTCTATATAGAATTACTCGAACCAGCTCTAGAAAACGCCACTCTAGTAGAATAAACGAAAGAAATAACCCCTAAAAACCTAGACGTCGATAAAAATAAATATTAGATTATAGAAAAAATTCTTAACAGCGGCTACTATAATAGTTAATTTAGATACCTTATTAAGTGAAAAGAAGACTAGAATAATATCTAGAAACCGCTAGAAAACTACGAAGGCTATAAAGACCTTATTATAGACTTTTATCGCTAAAATCTAGATCGATCTAAGCTAGAGATGCGTCGATCGAGGGGACGTCTAAGAATCTAAAATCGAAATTAGAAGTCTAGCGCGCTTAATTAACTAATCTAGAACTCTTCGGCGGCGTAGTACTAGAATTAGCTCTAGAAGATCTAATAGTCTAGGTAAAATTCGTAGAGGTATTAGCTAAGAACTCGCTACGTAAACGCTTTAGCGACCGCTTCTCTTTAGTACTTTTAGAATTAATAAGACTTCTTAAAGCTAATAACTTTAAGCGCTTCTAATTCTCCGTCTCTAAGGCCTATACGTTCTTTAAAGATAGCTCACCGTCTAGAATCGAGAAACCCCGATTCTCGAGTAATTTTTACTACTTACGCAATCGAACTAGCTTAATAGAGAACGTTCGTATCTAAGACTAAAGCTTCTCTAAGACCTTAGAAGCCGCTTAAAACTCTTAATACGCGACTTTCTTCTCGAAATAAATCCTCTCTTGTTAACGACGAAGACGAGACACTACGCGGAAAGTTAGTAAAGAAAAACCTAAAGAAAAGAGAATCTACTAGTAGAAATAAAAACCCGCTAAGCGTTATATATACTTAACCCACGCGTAATATACTCGCTATAACGAGACGCGCGAGGACTAATTCTATAAGAACGCCCGTTAGAGAAATAATCGAAATAAGAACGAGTAATAGGTATAAAGAAATTTAAAGCCGTAGTAAGACTAATACGATACGCCGACTCGTCTCGAGTACGCTTTCGACTAGATATAATAGAATACTTATAGAGAAAGAGAAGAAAGAAGAAATAAGAACTAACTATAATATTTATCGTAGAAGCTCGAAATAATCTTCGAGCTAAAGATTTCTAAGAGGAGAAATAGTATTACGAACTCTAGAAAATATGGACTTTATAACTCTAAGAGTAGAAAGCCCGCACGGGAAAGTTCGCCGCAAGAACTAATAAGTCTCGCGGGCGAAAGAGTCGCACGGTTCTAAATCCCGTACGGAAATCTAAAGGACACGAAATAACGGCGCGTATAAAAATACTAGTAGGTAGTAGCTAACGTCCGTACGGAAAGAACGTCTATAAGGACGCGGCAACTCTAGAAGAAAGTATAGACTAGAAAATTTTCTACGAAACGAAGGACTATAGAGTTAAGCTAAGAGCTAAAGGTCTAGGCGTATAATCGTTTCGAAGAAGCGCGCAAAGGTAGAAAGCCGAAAAGTAGATAAGAAGAAAAACGAATAAGATATAGTACGATATTACGATCGCTTAGCGAAGCTAAAAGATAAATATCGAAATAATACTCTAAATACCCGGGTTACGTGCGATTTATAGGTTTAGAAGTTTAGAGCCTTAGCGCTCTAAACCTACTAAACTTTTAAGTTTAGTAGTTTAAAGTCTTAGCAAGCTAAACTTATAAATACTAGATTATAACTAGCTTTTCTATAGTATATAGATATACTCGTTAGCTAGACTCTTAACTCTTTATAGTTAACTTAAGGTTCTAATTAAGACTCTTTAGTTAGAGGTAACTAACTTACTATATATCGTATAACTACGTAATACTTTTTTATCTAATTATTATTCTCCCTCTCTTATCTCTTTAAGGTAAACTCTATAGTTTATCCGATCTACTAAGTAACTTCGAAGCTTAGTAGAAGAAGTCTACCGTTATAACTTATTAGCTCTTACGGTAAATTTTCTCGTACGGGTTTTCTACTCTTAAAGTTATAAAGCCCGTGTTTTCTAGAATTCGTAATAGATAGCACCTTATAAACTATAAAAATATTATAAATTCTAGAAAATACGGACTTTATAACTCTAAGAGTAGAAAGTTTATATAGAAAAACTCGTCGTAAGAACTAACGAGCCTCGTAGATAAAAGAGTTATACGGTCTTAGATTTTATATAGAAATCTAAAAAGTACGAAATAACGGTACGTATAAAAATACTAGTAGATAATAGCTAAAGCCCGTATAAAAAGAACGTCTATAAAGACGTAATAACTCTAAAAAAAAGTATAAACTAGAAAATCTTCTATAAGATAAAAAACTATAGAATTAAGCTAAGAGTTAAAGGTCTAGACGTATAATTATTCTAAAGTAGTATATAAAGATAGAAAGTTAAAAAGTAGATAAAAAAAAGAACGAATAAGATATAGTATAATATTACGACCGTTTAAAAGTTAAAAGAATATCTAAGCGTCTAAGTTACGTAACGAATTTATTTTAGATTAGTACTAATCTAAGATCTACTTAGATTACGACTAATCTAAACAACTAGAATAAATTACTATAGATCTAATCTTTATTAAATTATAACTAGCTTTTCTATAGTATATAAATATACTCGTTAGCTAGACTCTTAACTCTTTATAGTTAACTTAAAGTTCTAATTAAGACTCTTTAGTTAAGAGGTAACCGGCTTACTATATATTATATAATTATATAATACTCTCTTAATTACTTATTATCCTTTCTCTCTTATCTCTTTAAGATAAACTCTATAATTTATTCGGTCTACTAAGTAACTTCGAAGCTTAGTAGAAGAAGTCTATTATTATATATAGTTCTAAACGAATTCTTTTTACGTTATTTTTAGAAAGTTACGAGTAGCTTAACGTATCTCGTTTAATTTACTAAAGATTTATTTTAGAGCGGTTATAAAGTTTTAATAGTCTATAAAAAGTCGTTAAGTAGTTTAATTCTAATAAAAGAAAAATCTAGTCTAGTATTTTCTTTTAAACGGTTAAAACTATTACTCTACTACGTCTCTAAAATAAATACTAGTATAGAAAATCTAGTTCTTTAGTTCTATAAATTATCTCTAAGAGAAGTAGATATAGTCGTTTAGCTATAATAGAAAAATTTATATTTTTTTATATTTTTTATAGTATAGATTAAATTTAAATACTTTAATCTTAGTCGCTAGTAGCGCTTAAGAGGTCTAAACGATTTAGACTTAAAAAACGTTATTTTATATATATAGTTTCTAGATTATTCTCTAAAGTTTCTTATTAAAAGAAATTATATTTGTCTATTATAGAGGTAGAACTATAGACTTATTATTCGCGTTATTTATATTAATTATAGTATTAATTATAGTTAATATTTATTTTATTAGTAATTTCTTACACTAGAAATACTTTTTATTTTAGTTAATAACTTTAATCGACTATCTTTCTTCTCTTATAAAAATAATAGTTAAAGTATAATAATAGACTTTTTTTACTAAGCTTTAAAGTTACTTAGTAGGTTAAATAAATTATAAAATTTACTTTAAAGAGATAAGAGAGAGAGAATAATAATTAAACGAGAAAGTATTACGTAATTATATAAAGTATAATAAGTTAGTTATCTCTAACTAAAGAGTTTTAATTAAAACTTTAAGTTAACTATAAAGAGTTAAGAGTCTAGCTAACGAGTATATCTATATATTATAGAAAAGCTAGTTATAATCTAGTATTTATTTAGTTTATTACGCTAAGTTTTTAAACTTTTAAACTTAAAGTTTATAGATTTAAATTACTAAGCGTCTAAACTTTTAAACTAGTAGATTATACGTAACTTAGACGCTTAAAGCGTATTTTTAATATTTATTTTTTAGTTTTACTAAATAACTATAATATTATACTATATCTTACTCGTTTTTTTTATTTACTTTCCGGCTTTCTATTTTTACACGCTTTTTTAAAACGATTATACGTCTAGACCTTTAATTTCTAGTCTAGCTCTATAGTTTTTTATTTCGTAGGAAATTTTCTAGTCTATACTTTTTTTTAAAGTTACTACGCCCTTAAAAGCGTTCTTTTTATATAGACTTTAGCTATTATCTACTAGTATTTTTATACGCGTCGTTATTTAATACTCTTTAGATTTCTATACGAAATTTAAGACCGTATAGCTTTTTTACTTATAAGACTTATTAGTTCTTACGGCGAGTTTTTTTATACGGGCTTTTTATTTTTAGAATTATAAAGTTTATATTCTTTAGAGTTTATAATAATATTATCTATTTACTACTAACGTTAGTCTATAAAAGAAAACGTTATTCTACTAAAAAAACGTTACTCTATTAAAAAAACGTTACTTTTAGCTATTTTCTACTTAAGTATAAAATAAAAATTTCTTTAGTACGACTATTTTATTAATAATTTTATTTATTTCTATATTAACTACTAAGATTTTATCGTATATCGACTACTTCGCTATACGAAGAAAATATATTATATAATATACTATAGTTAAATTATAGTTAACTTAGTTACTATAAGTAAAATATAAAGCTAGTATTTTAGCTAGTCTTTTACTTAGTTCTTATACTACTTATTTAATATAAGATAATTATATCTTTCTTTATCGTCTAGTATAATATAAAACTAAATAGTATATCTTTAAAATTTTTATAATAACGTAAAATCTTAACGAAACGAAAATATAAATATATTTTTATTTATATAATAGTACTTTAACGTATATTTACTTATTATAATTAAAAAATATTATTTTTATAATAAAACTATCGGCTTATTTAACTAAAATCTTCTTTAAAATCGACTTTTTTTATCACGTAAAAAAACGTTTAGAACGACTAAAATTTAGTTATTTTTTTTATTTTTATAATAATAGAGAGGCTAAAAAGTATTATTTACTCTAAAAATATTTTTTATCTACGTAAAAACGTAAGCGTTTTAGAAAAAAAATTTAATATATATTATTTAGTAATTATCTTAAACGTAATTAGTAATATTTTAGTAAATATTAAAATTTAACTTAGAATAGTCTAATTAAAAAGAACTATTATTAAATATATATATTCTCTATTATAAAAACTTTAAATATATTTATTTAGTTTAAATATATTTCTTTTTACTCTTACTACGTTTAAAGTTATTATATATACGCCTAGATATCTTATTTAGCGATAGTAAATTACTAGCGTAAGCTTTAGTAACGCCTAGCGACGCGGTATTAAACTATATAAATATTAATAAGACGGTATTAGACTATATAAAAGATAATATAAGTACTAGTAAGACGGCGTAAGTACTAAATAAAATAATATAAGTACTAAATAAGACGGCGTAGACGTTATTTAATTAATAGTTACGCTAGACGTAGCTAAATCGCTCGATAAATAGTTTATATAAAATATAGTATTAATATAAGTAACTACCATCTACTTCTATTAAACTACACTTTAAAAACTCTACTAAAAACTAAGATAAATTATAGCTAATTTTATACGTTAGTTTTATTTAAATAAAAATCTACTATATCGCTTTTTTTACGTTTCTTTTTAATTTTTACTTCTTTACTACTATTTTTAATCTATACTATCGTCGTCGCTACTACTACTACTACTAGCGCTAGCGCTAGTATAAATACTAACTAAAACTAAAACTAAAATTAAAACTATTAGATCTTTTTTTCTACTATTAGTACAATTTATTTAGATTTTATAGCCGCTAAAAAAGTCTTCGTTCTTACTATTAGCAACGCCGATAAAATAATACGTCTAGCTTATAATAATAATACTATATACTTTAACGGTATATTACTTAATTATCTATATTTCGATTTTTATTTTTCGAATTATCTATCTATTTACTTAATTACCTACATTTTTAATTTTTTTAATAATTTTCTAAGTTTTTTAGTTGTTAAATTTCTAGTTTAGATACTAAAAACTATAGCTAAAACTACGTATAAAACTTAAATAAAAATTTAAAATTTATATATATTAAGCGAGATATTTAGCTATTTCTACTATATATTTTTCTTAAATTTTAGCCGAAATATACGAGATATAATTTTTTTAAAAATATATTGTAGAAGCGTCTAAATAAGCGCTATAAAATAATATAATTTTTATAAAAAAGTATTATACTTTCGCGGAGATATCTAAAAAAAATTAAAATTTTTAAAAAATATAGGTAATTAGATAAATAGATAGATAACTTAGAAAATAAAAATTAAAATATAGATAATTTAGTAATTTACCGTTTAAAAAGTAGTCTACTACTATAAAGGCGCGTCTTACGCGTTAAATAGATATTAAAAAGATTATATAATACGAAGAAGTTATTTATATAATACGTACGCGTTATATCGTAGAGAAAAAGCTTTTACTAGCTCGTATATAGAAGTAGCGCACGAAGTATCTAACGTATAAACGAACGTATATAATTTAAAAGCGAATAGGCTAGAGTAAGATTTTTTTTTAGAGAAAATTACTAAACGGTAAATTGCTTAAATCTTAGATTATTTAAATTTAATTACCAAAATATTAAAAATATTACTAAAATATTAGGTGCAGATATATCGGTTATTTACATAAAAATCTACTATATATTAATATAAAAACCTAATATCTCAGTAATAAAAACGTAATTAATAATATTTCGGTAATAAATATATAAAATATTTACTAAAATATTAGGTTTATTACTTAAATATTATATAGATCTATAAAAAATTACTAAAATATCAGGT
>JAJMYN010000151.1:0-14520 GCA_023087525.1 Lasiodiplodia sp. KE8368
ATACTAGATTATAACTAGCTTTTCTATAGTATATAGATATACTCGCTAGCTAGACTCTTAACCCTTCGTAGTTAACTTAAAGTTCTAATTAAGACTTTTTAGTTAGAGATAACCGACTTACTATACATCGTATAATTACGTAATATTCTCTTATCTAATTATTATCCTTTCTCTTTTATCTCTTTAAGGTAAACTCTACGGTTTATCCGGCCTACTAAGTAACTCCGAAGCTTAGTAAAAGAAGTCTACCGTTACACTTTAACTATTATTCTTATAAGAAAAGAAAGACAGTTAATTAAGGTTATCGACTAAGAAAAAAAGTATTAATTTAGTGTAAGAATTACTAATAAATAGATGCTAACCATGGTTAATACTACGGTTAGTATAAATAACGTAGATAACGAAGCTGCGGCCCTATCTCTATAATAAACGAATACGATTTTTACTAACGAGGAACTCTAGATAATAATCTAGAAACTACGGGTATAAAATAACGTTCTTTAAGTCTAAGTCGCCTAGACCCTCTAGGCGCTATTAGCGACTAAGGTTAAGATATCTAAGCCTAATCTATACTATGGGGACTAAAAGAAGATATAGGTCTTCTTATCCTAGCTCGACAACTATATTTACTTTTTCTAGAGGTAGTTTATAGGACTAGAGGACTAGATACTATACGCTAGTATCTACCTTAAAGGCGCGGTAGAATAGTAGTTTTAGCCATTTAAGAGAAAGTATTAAAATAGATCTTTCTTTCTCTAGAACGAAACTACTAGACGACTCTTCGCGGACTATTAAAACTTTATAACCGCTCTAAAGTAAACCTTTAGCGGCCTAGACGAAGCGCGTTAAGCTACTTATACGCTTCTAGAGATTATATAGATAGAGTTAGTCTAGAACTATACGACTAAGTTCTAGAATACGGCTTTTCTAGCTAAAAGTTATTTAGACCTTACGCTTAGGATTCTATACTATAAGAAGCTAAAAAACGAAATTAAAAAGATAATAGCTCTTTACGAGGATATTAAAACCTTAGAAGTTATAATTTAGCTAGCCCTTAAGATGAAATAACTTTAGAACGAGTATAAGCAGGACTAAAAAACGTATCGACTAAGAAACTTCTAGAAATTATCGCGTTATACCTAGAATAGGGGCGACGCTATAGAGCTCGACGCAGCCTATAAAAACGAAAAAAAGCTTTATAGTAAAGAAAAGAAAAAAAATACCTAGCGACGAAAGTTTATATTCTAAGAATAAGAACGCTTTAATAAGGGGCTATATTTTCAATATAGAGATAAATAAAACAAGATATACTAATAAAACTATCTATAAAGAAAAAGAACACGCTAGAACGCGGCCGCTAATAAGAAAGATCTAGAGAGACTCTAAGAGACTTTCTCTACTATCTAAAAAATAGTTAACTACGCAGCTATAAGCTAGACCGTATACTACGACGACAACTACTCGATTTACGAGAGCGATAAACGAGGCGTAGACTAGTATCTAAAAAAGCCTTAACGCATTAACGCCACCTTGCGGATACTAGAGTAGTAGAAAATCGATAACTTCGTCGAAGCGCTACCTCCGAACGATAACCTAGTAAATAGCGATATAGAAGAACTCTACGATAGTATATCTAAGCCTAGCGAGGCGGACGAATAGGACGAGGTCGATAAAACTATATAGAAATAGTTCGAGAAGAAGACTAACCCCCTTTAAAAAGATCTTTAAGAAGCGCTAGAGAAACCTACGCTCTAATAAATTTAAGAATATCTAGTATAATACGGAAGTATTCGATAGATATACGAGAATAGGCGTACTATTAACTAGATTCTAAACTCTAGTCTAGGCATTTCCACTTAGTAGTACTAATATTACCACGAAACTCTTTAATAACGGGCTTATTACGAAGACTATTAATTCCTCTAGAAATTCTTCGCGGCTAAAAACACTTTAGAAGTAACTAATTAGCTCTAAGACGAAGTACGTAACGCCTAAATCTAGAAGAATAGATAGTATCTCTAAAAACTAGTCTAAATTCTAGACACTCGAGATACTATTACTCTAGAAAAGAATTAGCTATACTAATAGCTATACTTTCGTAACTCGACGCCGCCGCACCGATACTAAATTACGGCGGAAGTACTATACTAGCAACGATAGATTTAACGTAATAAAGTTTAAACGTAGTAGAGAAGCTCGACGCTTTAAGTAAAATAACTACGCGAAGTTACCTTTTAGAATTTAATATAATTAAAAAACTAGACGGTCTTTCTAGTTAGAGACTCTAGAAGAGATCGTCTACTAGGTTTCTTAACTAGGTTATATATACATCGAACGGGAAAATATCTACTAGAAATAAACTCTTTAAACTATTATACGTATTAGTTTGTATTAGCAGCTATAGAGTAATAGTAATAATCGATAGCGGCGTATAGAAGAACTTTATAGACCTAGCGTACGTTAATAAGAGCTATATATATCGCTAAACGAAGAATCGCCTATACCCGCTAAAAACGATAGATAGATTACCCGCTAAGTAAGACTAGATCCAACTAGAAACGGAGACAATACCGTTATTCTTAAAAAACTATAAGAAGTACATTAACCTAGACATTATAGAAATTCTAGAATACGATATTATTCTTAAAATATCTTAGCTTAAGACCTATAAGCTATACATCCGCTAGAGAATTAGAGAAGTTATATTTCTAGATAAGAACTATATACGATATCTCGCGACTGCTAAACGCCGCTAAACGCTAGAAGCTAGAACTAGAGCTAGTAGCTAGAGCTAGAAGAGCTAGAGTTTAAGCTAGAAGTTAAAAGCTTAGAGCGTAGAGCTAAAGAAGAGCGTTAATATTCGAAAAATATTTCTAGTAGCTATTAAGCGTATATAGCGTAGAGAAGAAAAGATCTACTAACTCTATCTAAAACCTAGTAAAGAAATAGAATAATAAATCGCCGCCTAAATGTAGCGATTAATAGAGTCTTCTATAAAGGATAACTATCTAAAGTTAGTCGAAGAAAACTACCTCTAGAGAATATACGCTAGATATAAAGAAAGACCCGTTAGAAAAACTATCTAGTCGAATAGAAAACACACCGTAAGTAATACTAAAAAGAAGATAGATAATTCTAAGAGAAAAAGAACTCTAATATCGAAACTTAAAACGGTGCCTCTATAGTTTTAGAGATGGCAACCGGTGTTCTAGAAAAGAGAAAAAGAATAACTACTAAAATACTAACCGTAAGATTACAAGATATCCCTCGTTCTAGAAACGTAGCCTACGTTTAAGCCAATCTACTCCCTCTTATAGAAGGAAAGTAAGGCTTTAAAAAAATACATTAAAAAAAACGTAGAACGAGAATATATACGGCCTTCGTTATTATTAGCTAGATACTTTATTCTATTCGTTCTAAAGAAAAACGGCAAGCTCCGCCTCTATATCGATTATAGATAACTAAACGACATTACGATAAAAAACTAATATCTATTACTCCGTATCGACGAGCTATAGAATAAGACCCGAGGGGTAAAATACTTTACTAAGTTCGACCTTAGAGACGGCTACTACCTCGTACGAATTAAGAAAGAAGAAGAATAGAAAATAGCGTTTCGAATACGTTACGGTTACTTTAAATATACGGTTATACCGTTCGGGCTTACTAATACCCCGGTAATATTTTAGAGCTTAGTTAATAACGTCTTACGTCCGTATTTAGATGTATTCTATATAGCTTATCTAGATAATATTTTAATCTACTTAAAAACCCTCGAAGAATATATAAAATATATTAAGAAGGTTCTAAACGTACTCTAAAAATAGAGACTATCTATCGCACTTAAGAAATATAAATAGTACTTCTAGAAGGTAAAATACTTAGATTTTATTATTATTCTAGACTATATTAGTATGGACGAAGTTAAACTAGACGTAATTAAAGAGTAGTTTATACTAAAAACTATTAAGAAAGTATAGTCGTTTCTTAATTTTACTAACTTCTACCGTAAATTTATCGAGAAATACGCGGTAGTATACGAGCTACTTATAAGACTTACTCGAAAAGAATACGGATTTAAATAGAGCGAAGAGTAATAACGAGCGTTTAACTTACTAAAATAGATGTTCTACGAAGCACTTATTCTTAGAATCTATAACCTCGAACTCTCTATTATTATAGAAACTAACGTATTAGACTACGCTATCGGGGTCTATCTTAGTTAGCCCGACGAATAAGAACGACTTTATCTAATCACGTACTATTTTAGAAAAATAACGCCCGTAGAACTTAATTACGACGTCTACGATAAAGAACTCTTAGCTATCGTTATAGTATTTAAAGAATAGAGATACTATCTAGAAGGCGCGAAGTACTAGATATTAGTATACTACGACTATAAAAATCTTACGCACTTTACCACTATAAAAGAACTAACTAGAAGGTAAGTTAGATAAACTAAAGAACTAGCGTCTTATAATATAAAGATTATCTATAAAAAGAAATCTAAGAACGCTCGCGCGGACGCGCTAAGTAGAAGAGTCGACTATACTAAAGAAAAGTTAGAACTATAGCCTATAGTATTTAACTAGTAGAAAGACGAAACTTTTATACCCGCTAAAGCGTACGTATCTATCTTTAGAATTATCTAATTATAACTTAAGAGAAATCTAAAGACTAACCCGCCGCTTATCTTAGTTAGACTACTAGCGCCGGCGATACGCCTAGAAGGTAACGTCTAGACGCGAAAGATTTAAGAAGCCTACGCCTATAACGTAATAGTTTAAGAACTCGAAAAAGTAAAAAATAACCCTCGAATTATACGCGACGCGGAAGATATAATTTTATATTTAGAATTAATCTACGTTCCGGTTAAACTTTAAGAGAAACTCGTTAAGAATATTTACGAAGCACTAGTATACGGTTACTAAGAAATTAAGAAGACGATAGAACGAGTAACTAGAAATTACTACTTTTTAGGTCTAAGAAGAATGGCCTAGAAAGTAGTTTCGTAATACGACTTATATATTAGAAGTAAGACCGCGAGACACGTATTCTACGAACTACTTTAACTAATCGTAGCCTCGAAGAGACTCTAGTAATTAATCTTACTAGACTTTATTACGAATCTACCCGAGTTAATCGAACTCTTAACTAACGTTAAGTACGACTTAATTCTAGTTATTATCGATAGACTTACTAAATACGCGTATTATCTACTATATCTTAAATCGGTAAACGCGGAAGAACTAGCCTATATATTTCTTAGAATAATTCTAGATAACTACGAGTTACTAGAAGAGCTCGTATTAGATAGAGATTAGTTATTTATATCTTAATTCTAGTAGAGTCTTACTTAATAGCTTAGAGCTAAGTATAAACTCTTAATAACGATATATTCTTAAACGAATAGATAAACTAAGCGTATAAACTAGACGCTAGAATAATATCTTCGCTATTACCTTAATTACGCCTAGAATAATTAAATTAAACTACTACTACTAGCCTAATTCGCGTATAACAGCTTAAAAGTATTAGTTACGTAGAAAATACCGTTCTATGCTAACTATAGATACGAATTAACGGCCTATAGAGAAATAATCTTAAGCGAGTTACTCGTCTAAAAAGAAATTCTTAAGATAGACTAGCTAAAAGAAATCTATAAATAGCTTAGCCTTAATATCGAATTTAACGAATATCTAATATTCTATTACTATAATAGACGGCATTAGAAGGTACTAAAGCTAAAAAGAGAGAATAAAGTTTACCTCTTTAGAAAAAATATTAAAACTCGACGGCCGAATAACAAACTAGATTTTAAGAAAATTAGACCGTTCGAAATCGAAGAAAAACTTAGCGAGGTTATATACCGCCTTAAACTATCTAGTACTATGCGGATACACCTAGTATTCTATATAGAACTACTAGAATTAGCTTTAGAAAACGCCACTCTAATAGAATAAACGAAAGAAATAACCCTAGAAAATCTAGACGCCAACGAAAATAAAGACTAGATCGTAAAAAAAATCCTCGATAGCGGCTACTATAATGGTTAATTCGAATACCTTATTAAGTAAAAAGAAGACTAAAATAATATCTAGAAACCGCTAGAAAACTACGAAGACTATAAAGACCTTATTATAAACTTCTATCGCTAAAATCTAAATTAACTTAAGCTAGAGACGCGTCGATCGAGAAAACGTCTAAGAATCTAAAATTAAAATTAGAAGTCTAACGCGCTTAATTAACTAATCTAGAATTCTTCGGCGGCGTAGTACTAGAACTAGTTTTAGAAGATCTAATAGTCTAGATAGAATCTATAAAGATATTAGCTAAGAACTTACTACGTAAACGCTTTAGCGACCGCTTCTTCTTAGTACTTTTAGAATTAATAAGACTTCTTAAAGCTAATAACTTTAAGCGCTTTTAATTCTTCGTCTCTAAGGCCTATACGTCCTCCGAAGATAGCTCGCCGTCTAGAATTAAGAAACTCTAATTCTTAAGTAATTTCTACTACTTACGCAACCGAACCAGCTTAGTAGAGAACGTTTATATTCGAGACTAAAGCTTCTCTAAGGCCTTAAAAGCCGCTTAAAACTCTTAATACGCGACTTTCTTCTCGGAACGAATTCTCTTCTATTAACGACGAAGACGAGACACTACGCGGAAAGTTAGTAAAGAAAAGTCTAAAGAAAAGAAAACCTACTAGTAGAAATAGAAACCCGCTAAGCGTTATATATACTTAACCCGCGCGTAACGCACTTACTATAACGAGACGCGCGAGGACTAATTCTATAAGAACGCCCGTTAGAGAAATAATTAAAATAAGAACGAGTAATAGATGTAAAGAAATTTAAAGCCGTAGTAAGATTAATGCGATATACCAACTCGTCTCGAGTACGCTTCTAATTAGATATAATAGAATACTTATAGAGAAAGAGAAGAAAGAAGAAATAAGAACTAACTACGATATTTATTATAAAAGCTCGAAATAATCTTCGGGCCGAAGATCTCTAAGAAGAAAAGTAGTATTATAAATCTTAGAAAATACGGACTTTATAACTCTAAGAGTAGAAAGCCCGTATAAAAAAGTTCGCCGTAAGAACTAATAAGCCTCGCGGGCGAAAGAGCCGCACGGTTCTAGATTTCGTACAAAAATCTAGAGAATACGGAATAATAGCGCGTATAGAAATACTAGTAGATAGTAACTAACGTCCGTATAAAAAAAACGTCTATAAGGGCACGGTAACTCTAGAAGAAAGTACGAACTAGAAAATCTTCTACGAAACGAAAAACTATAGAGTTAAGCTAAGAGCTAAAGATCTAGACGTATAATCGTTCTAAAGAAGCGCGTAAAGGTAGAAAGCTAAAAAGCGGGTAAGAAGAAGAACGAATAAAATATAATATAATATTATAATTGCTTAGCGAAGCTAAAAGATAAATATTAAAATAATACTCTAAGCGCCTAGATTACGTACGATTTATAGATTTAGAAGTTTAGAGCCTTAGCGCTCTAAACCTATTAAACTTTTAAGTTTAGCAGTTTAAAGTCTTAGCAAGCTAAACTTATAAATACTAGATTATAACTAGCTTTTCTATAGTATATAGATATACTCGCTAGCTAGACTCTTAATCCTTCGTAGTTAACTTAAAGTTCTAATTAAGACTCTTTAGTTAGAGATAATCGGCTTACTATATATCGTATAATTACGTAATACTCTCTTATCTAATTATTATCCTCCCTCTCTTATCTCTTTAAGGTAAACTCTATAGTTTATCCGGCCTACTAAGTAACTCCGAAGCTTAGTAGAAGAAGCCTACCGTTATATATAGTAGCTACTATTAAGGATTTTTTCTACGATCTAATTTTTATTTTTATTAGCGTTTAAGTTCTCTAGAGTTATTTCTTCTATTTATTCTACTAGAGTGGCGTTTTCTAGAGCTGGTTTAAGTAATTCTATATAAAATACTAGATATATCCGTATAGTACTAAGTAGTTTAAAGCGGTATATAACCTCGCTAAGTTTTTCTTCGATTTTAAACGGTTCGATTTTCTTAAAATCTAGTTTATTATTCGGCCGTTAAGTCTTAATATTTTTTTAAGAAGGTAAACTTTATTCTCTCTTTTTAGCTTTAGTGCCTTCTAGTACCGTCTATTATAGTAGCGGGATATTAAATATTCGTTAAATTCGATATTAAGACTAAGCTATTTATAGATTTCTTTTAGCTAGTCTATCTTAAGAATTTCTTTCTAGACGAGTAATTCGCTTAAAATTATCTCTCTATAGACTATTAATTTATACTTATAGTTAGCGTAGAACGGTGTTTTCTAAGTAACTAATACTTTTAAGCTATTATACGCGAATTAGACTAATAGTAGTAGTTTAATCTAATTATTCTAGACGTAGTTAAGGTAATAGTAGAGATATTATTCTAGCGTCTAGTTCGTACGCTTAGTTTATTTATTCGTTTAAGAGTATACCGTTATTAAAAGTTTATATTTTACTCTAAGTTGCTGAATAAGACTCTACTAGAATTAAAATATAAATAACTAATTTCTATTCGATACGAGCTCTTCTAGTAACCTATAGTTATTTATAATTATTTAGAGAAATATATAGACTAGTTCTTCTACGTTTACTAATTTAAGATATAGTAGATAATACGCGTATTTAGTAAGTCTATTAACGATAACTAAAATCGAGTCGTACTTAACGTTAGTTAAGAATTTAATTAACTCGAATAGATTTGTAATAAAGTCTAGCGAGATTAATTACTAGAGTCTCTTTAGAGCTATAATTAGCTAAAGTAGTCTGTAGAATACGTATCTCGTAGTCTTACTTCTAATATATAAGTTATATTACGAAACTATCTTCTAAATTATTCTTCTTAGACTCTAGAAGTAGTAATTTCTAGTTACTTACTCTATTATCTTTTTAATTTCTTAGTAACTATATACTAGTACTTCGTAGATATCTCTAACAAGTTTCTTCTAAAGTTTTACTAAAACGTAGATTAATTCTAAATATAGAATTATATCTTTTAGATCTCGTATAATACGAGGGTTGTTTTTTACTTTATTAAGTTCTTAAACTATTATATTCTAGACGTAGACTTCTCGAATCTTTTTTATCTAGGCGTTATCTTTTAGGCGTATCGTCGGCGCTAGTAGTCTAATTAAAGTAAGCGATAGATTAGTCTTTAAGTTCTTCTTAAGCTATAATTAAATAATTCTAAAGATAAATACGTATACTCTAGCGGGTATAAGAGTTTTATCTTTCTACTCGTTAAGTACTATAGACTATAGTTCTAGCTTTTCTTTAATATAGTCGGCTTTTCTACTTAGCGCGTCCGCGCGAGCGTTCTTAAATTTCTTTCTATAGATAATCTTTATATTATAAAATACTAGTTTTTTAGCCTATCTAACTTATCTTCTAGTTAGTTTCTTCGTAGTAGTAAAGTGCGTAAGATTCTTATAGTCGTAGTATACTAATATCTAGTACTTTACGCCTTCTAAGTAGTATTTTTATTTCTTAAATACTATAATAATAGCTAGAAGTTTCTTATTATAGACGTCGTAGTTAAGCTTTAGAGATATTATCTTTCTAGAGTAGTACGCGATTAAATAAAGTCTTTCTTATTTATTAGACTAACTAAAATAGACCTTAATAGCGTAGTCTAATACGTTAATTTCTATAATAATAGAGAGTTTAGAGTTATAGATTTCGAGAATAGACGCTTTATAAAATATTTACTTAAGCGAGTTAAACGCGCGCTATTACTCTTCTTTTTATATAAATCTATACTTTTTTTATATAAGTCTCGTAAGTAACTCGCATACTACCGCGTATTTATTAATAAATTTATAGTAGAAGTTGGCGAAACTAAAAAAAAAACTATACTTTCTTAATAGTTTTTAATATAGACTAGTCTTAAATTACGTCTAGCTTAGTATCGTCTATACTAATATAGTTCGAGAAGATAATAAATTCTAAGTATTCTACCTTCTAAAAGTACTATTTATATTTCTCGAGTGTAATAAATAGTCTCTATTCTTAGAGTACTTCTAGAATCTTCTTAATATATTTTATATATTCTTCGAGGGTTTTTAAGTAGATTAAGATATTATCTAAATAAGCTATATAAAATATATCTAGATACGAACGTAAGATGTTATTAACTAAGCTCTAGAACGTAGCTAGGACGTTAGTAAGTTTAAATAGTATAACTATATATTTAAAGTAATTATAATATATTTAGAACGCTATCTTCTATTCTTTCTCTTTCTTAATTTATACAAGATAGTAGCCGTCTTAAAGATTAAACTTAGTAAAGTATTTTATTTCTCGGGTTTTATTCTATAGTTTGTCGATATAGAGTAATAGATAATAGTTTTTTACCGTAATATCGTTTAATTATTAGTAATTAATATAGAGGCGAAGCTTACTATTTTTCTTTAAAACGAATAGAATAGAATATTTAGCTAGTAATAATAAAGACTATATATATTCTTATTTTAGATTCTTATCGATGTATTCTCTTAAAGCCTCGCTTTTCTTTTAAAAGAGAAAATAGATCGGCTTAAACGCTAGTTACGTTTTTAGAATAAGAGATATCTTATAGTTCTATAGTTAGTACTTAGATAGCTATTCTTTATCTCTTTTCTAAAATACTAGTTTATATTTATAAAAGATATTTAGTATAGTATTTAGTTCTAGTATCGTAGATTAGTATTCGTTCTCGTTTTTCTTAAGAAGGCGTTCTATTTTCTTTAAATCGTCCTCGTAGATTCTACGAATTTTTTATACGTCGATAGTCTATATATACGCTAGACTAATTCTTTCTACGAACGAATCTTTAAGAGACTAGATTTCTACGATTTACTTAGAAGTATTATCTACTCTTTTATAAATATTTTTTACGGTATATTCTCTTTCTAACTAGATAGATTTCTTAATAGATCTTCCGTTATATCTAGTATATATTTTTTAGAGATAGTCTTCTCTAACTAACTTTAGATAGTTATTCTCCGTATAAGACCCTATTAGTCGCCGTATTTAGGCGATAATTTATTACTTTATTTCCGCGCTAGATTTTAGATAGAGTTAGTAGATCTTTTCTTCTCGACGTTTTATACGCTTAATAGTCGCTAAAGATATTTTCTAAATATTAACGCTTTTCTTTAGCTCTACGCTCTAAGCTTTTAACTTTTAGCTTAGACTCTAACTCTTCTAGCTCTAGCTACTAACTCTAATTCTAGCTTTTAGCGTCTAGTAGCGTTTAGTAGTCGCGAGGTATTGTACGTAGTTCTCGTTCGAAAATATAATTTCTCCGGTTCTCTAGCGAATATACGGCTTATAGGTTTTAAGCTATAAAATTCTAAGAATAATATCGTATTCTAGAATTTCTATAATATCTAGATTAATATACTTCTTATAGTTTTTTAAGAATAATAGTATTGTCTCTATTTCTAGTCGAATTTAGTCTTACTTAGCGGGTAATTTATCTACTATCTTTAATAAATATAGACGATTCTTCGTTTAGCGATATATATAGCTCTTATTAACGTACGCTAAGTCTATAAAGTTCTTCTATACGCCGCTATCGATTATTATTATTACTCTATAATTACTAATATAAACTAGTACGTATAATAGTTTAAAAAGTTCGTTTCTAGTAGGTATTTTTCCGTTCGATATATATATAATCTAGTTAAGAAATCTAGTAGATGGCCCCTTTTAAGGTTTCTAGCTAGAAAGACCGTTTAGTTTTTTAATTAATCGCGTAGAAAGAATTTATTACCTAATAATTACGAGATATCGTCGTAGAAATAGTAGTTTTATTCGCTCGCGTAGAGAAGAATAGTCTTTTATTACGTCTAGTATTTCTCTTAGATTCTTCGTTAGTAACTAACTATTTCGTTATAGACCTTATACTATATTACTAGTCTCTTATATTTAGCTAATAGAATCTAATATAGAGTATTTTCTTAGAGTACTACTACTCTATACATTTCTAGTATTACTACTATATTTCGAAGATAAGTTTAGTCTTTTTTATATTAGACGTACTAGACTTTCTCTTATAGCTACTCTACGATTTCTTTAGCGGTAAAGTAATATAGCTAACGCTAAAGACTTTATTTACTACGTCGATAGTATTTCTCGGTTACGACGCTGTTTCGAATCTAGTATTATTTAATAGATAGTTTTAGGCGTACCGCCGAAGTCTAGATAGTAGTAGATATTAGATTTAGAACGCGTTAAACTTTTTTATAGCGCTTAAAATATTTCTCGATTCTAGCTAAAATAGCTTCGTTTTTCTAGGTTTCGTCGCCCGCCTTACTAGATTTAGATATACTATTATAGAACTCTCTAGTATCGCTATTTAGTAAGTCGTCGTTCGAAGGTAGTATCTCGATAAAGTTATTAATTTTCTACTATTTTAGTATTCGTAAGGTAGCGTTAACGTACCGAAATTTTTTTAAAATACTATTCGGTATCTTTCTTTTCGTTTCTATAGATAAGGTAGCTGTTATCGTAGTAGACGGTCTAACTTATAGCTACGTAGCTAACTAATTTTTAAATAGTAGAGAAAGTCTCTCGAAGCTTCTTTAAATCTTTTTTATTAGCGGCCGCGTTCTAGCGTATTCTTTTTCTTTATAGATAGTTTTACTAGTATATCTTATTTTATTTTTCTCTATATTAAAAATATAGCCTCTTATTAAAGCGTTTTTATTTCTAGGGTATAAACTTCTATTACTAGGTATTTTTATTTTTTTCTTTATTATAGAGCTTTCTTTTATCTTTATAGACTACGTCGAGCTTTATAGCGTCGCCTCTATTCTAGATATAGCGTAATAATTTCTAGAAGTTTCTTAGTCGGTACGTTTTTTAGTTTTATTTATACTCGTTCTAGAGTCGTTCTATTTTAAGAATTAGCTAAATTATAGCTTCTAAGGTCTTAGTATTCTTATAGAGGACTATTATCTTCTTAATTTCGTTCTTTAGCTTCTTATAGTATAGAATTCTAAGCGTAAAATCTAAATAATTTTTAGCTAGAAAAGCCGCGTTCTAGAACTTAGTTATATAGTCTCGAACTAATTCTATTTATATAATCTCTAAAAGCGTACGAGTAGCTTAATATACTTTATCTAGACCGCTAAAGGTCTACTTTAGAGCGGTTACGAAGTTTTAATAGTCTACGAAGAGTCGTTTAGTAGTCTCGCTCTAGAGAAAGAAAGATCTATTTTAATATTTTTTTTAAATAGTTAAAACTACTATTCTACCGCGTCTCTAAGATAGATACTAGCGTATAGTATCTAGTCTTCTAGTTCTATAAACTATTTCTAGAAGAAGTAGATATAGTTATTAAGCTAAAATAAGAAGATTTATATCTTTTTTTAGTTTCTATAGTATAGATTAGGTTTAGATATCTTAATTTTAGTCGCTAGTAGCGTCTAAGAAGTCTAAGCGACTTAGACTCGAAGAACGTTATTTTATATTCGTAGTTTCTAGATTATTATCTAGAGTTTTTTATTAGTAAAAATCGTATTTATTTACTATAGAGGTAGGGCCGCGGCTTCGTTATTTACGTCGTTTATACTAATCGTAGTATTAATTATAGTAGATATTTATTTTATTAGTAATCTCTATACCGGGTTAATACTTTCTTTTTTAGTCGATAATCTTAATTAACTATCTTTCTCTTCTTATAAGAATAATAATTAAAGTATAACGGTAGACTTCTTCTACTAAGCTTTAGAGTTACTTAGTAGGCCGGATAAACCGTAGAGTTTACTTTAAAGAGATAAGAGAGAAAGAATAATAATTAGATAAGAGAGTATTACGTAATTATATAATATATAGTAAACCGGTTATCTCTAACTAAAGAGTCTTAATTAGAACTTTAAGTTAACTATAAAGAATTAAAAGTCTAACTAACGAGTATATTTATATACTATAGAAAAGCTAGTTATAATCTAGTATAAGGTTAAATCTAGTATAATTTACTTCTATAGGTTAGATTAGTCGTAATCTAGATAGATCTTAGATTAAGACTAATCTAAGATAAATTCTATACGTAATCTAGACGCTTAGAGTATCTTTCTAATATTTATCTTCTAGCTTTACTAAATAACTATAATATCGTACTATATCTTATTCGTTTTTCTTTTTATTCGCTTTTCGGCTTTCTACCTTTACGTACTTCTTCGAGACGATTATACGTCTAGACCTTTAGCTTTTAGCTTAACTCTATAGTTCTTCGTTCCGTAGAAGATTTTCTAGTCCGTACTTTCTTCTAGAGTTACCGCGTCCTCGTAGGCGTTCTTCTTGTACGGGCGTCGACTACTATCTACTAGTATTTTCGTACGTGCCGTTATTTCGTGTTCTCTAGATTTTCGTATAGAATCTAGAACCGTGCGGCTCTTCCGCCTATAAGGCTTATTAGTTCTTACGGCGAACTTTTCCGTGCGGACTTTCTATTCTTAGAGTTATAAAGTCCGTATTTTTTAGAGTT
>JAJMYN010000152.1:0-12460 GCA_023087525.1 Lasiodiplodia sp. KE8368
TACCCTTGCTAAACCAGAAATACTAGCCAAACGTATCCCATACTCTTGCCAAATCAGGAAATGATCCCTAGGGAGACGGTTAAGTCGGCCACTTCACTTCAAGCCACCAACATCTACCACGCAATTTTTGGGGACCGTGGTGCAAAACCCAACCGTAATGTAGCACAGCTCTATTGCAGAATCCCTCGGATTGTTGCAATTTGGAAGGTGCGGAACCGATCTTTGACGACTGTCTGGACGTCCGTGACCGCCGGGGATGGCAGTAGTCGTTGGGATACGAGCAGTGCGGCGCTAGAAGCTCCAGATGCATTTGAAGGCACTCCGAGAATAGTCAGCAGAAAATTTTAGAATAACTTGAGGCACTTACCACGAAGTGAAGCAAGGTGGTATAAAGTCCCCTCTCTCACGCCTCCAACGCTTCAGCATTGCTCCACCAGCTCTTCTCTCCATCTCCCAGTGACGGTACCAGATCTTTCGACTACAGTAAGCTCTCCATTCTATGAGCACCAACAAGGGGACTCAACTACTGACCCCGCCCCGTGCAGCACAAACCCGCCCAAACACATCAACAAGAACAAACATCAACAACAATGAAGCTCACCACCGCCATCACCCTCTCTGCCCTTATCGCATCCGCCATGGCCGCCGCCATCGCCGACCCGAAGGCCAACCCCGTCATCGATGCCGTTGTCGACGAGCGTGACGCCGCCGCCGCCGCTTCCGCCGAGGAGGCTCCCGCCTACATTTCAGTCAGCGCCGGCAAGGACAAGCGTGATGCCGCTGAGGCGGCGCCGGCTTATGTCTGGGCTTCTTGCGGGAAAGTCAAGCGCGATGCTGACCCTGAAGCCTGGGTTTCTTGTGGTAGGAAGCAGTAGGATGCAGGCTCCTCAGGGTCTTGATAGAGGTGGGGAGATGGTGATGGGATCATCTTCTAGAATGGGCAGGGGAGCACTGGAGAAATGATTCTTATGCAGTCAATTAAGGGAGGATTACTATGTAGCGACAATGACAAAATGTCTTCTACGAGAACTCAAGCTTTTCCTCAGCAGGTGTATCATACGACTGGACATTCGTTTACTATGACAACAAGTACGAGACATATATAAAAAGTCCGGACTGACACTACAAGCCTACGTATCCGGCATTCCGGGGGGTAAACGACGGTATAGACCACCCAATGGTAAGCAGAGGAAAGACTGATGGAATGTGAGCCCAATCGTTGGCTGATCACTGCCTGATTCCTGATTTGGTTAAGCTTTCTGCTTTCCTCGGTTATGGTGTAAAATTCTATAGCCAACACCACTCGTTAGTTAGGAGAACAACCAGAAATCTATCGGGACTGGTTCCCGTTTGAGGCTCGCGTGACCGAGTTCCATCAGTATCCGACCGGTCCATAATCAAGACTCGCTAATATATCCACTCTCGTGCCTTCATAACTTGATTTTCCATTGCCGAAGTGGCGTTACGTGTGCTTTGAAGCAGCCCCGCTTCCTCACGAGGTGGCGAAAAAGGCCAGCTCAGCTTCAGGCAGCAGCTTAGTTCTTTAGCTTAACACGGATCAGCTCGTGTATGGCATTACAAGATAGGACTATGCCATTTCGCCTCACTGCGAATCTACTGAGAGCTGGCTATACACCACGAAATCCGCCAAAGAATCGCGAGGTAGCCGATTGTTCCTACTTCAGTCTACACAGCCACTAGTAAATGGGAAAATACATATGCTCCAAAAGCCTTACCTACACGCAGCTATCTGCCTAGAAATCTCGGTCTTTTGGGTGCAATGTGACTTTAGCAGCGATGCTGTGCTTGGTTGGACGTGCGGCTGAGTTCTCAGCTTTCACTTGAGCTCCACATGCTGCAAGGCCAACGCATACAACTGAAACAAATCGGGGGCGGGAGGAGCTCTCGGACTTCACCGTATTCTGGCTGGACCGGGCGCTGTGCGCGGCGGTTGCTCAGAAATGGCGCACAGCAAGCCGATAAGATCGTTTCAAGTTGGCTCCTTCAATATGGTGGCTGCAATTGACGCACGAGACTAGTAGTGAACGGTCGGCTTGCCGCGGCAAAGAGTATGATAGCTGGGGTATTCCTAGGACGCGCAGCGCAACGCGGCGCGCCAACGATCGCGCATCCACCCACCATCTTCATCTGGAGACATTGTAGAGCCGAGGCAGTCAAAAATCGAGCGCAGAAAGGTTTTCTAGTTTTTGTTTTTTTTTTTTCAAGATCTAAAGAGAGTTCGTGTATCCATACCGGAGCTGTTTACATAATAACGTAGCTAATTGGTTTTCAGTGATCACTCCTCCTGTGGTGCAGGAGCTAGGCTCATCACGTGAGCAGTGAGTATAGCTAGCCGAGGTAACTAGAAGCTGCTCCTTCAGCGGCAGAATCTTGATGTTCCTCCGACCGCCCGCGCATGATCTGAACAATAACCAACTAGAGCGGAAAGAATTGGAAAGAGGGCTGTTTACAATAAAGCATAGGTCTTAGGTCGGGTGGAGGTGCTGGTATTAGTGTTCGGTGTTTGCGTCACGAAGATGAGTAATGCTGCCTGGCCAAGTTACACTAAGCCTATAATGGCAGCTTTTGGAGTACGGCCCGCACTAAGTGAGGAACACCAACATCCTGACAGATCACCGCAACGAGAACTTAAACCAACACAGCGTAATACGCAGCGGTCGCATCGTAATACAACTTTGCAGAGCTCAAGAACCAAATGTAATTAGATATACAAAAAAGCGCAATAATCGCAGTAGGTTTCGTGGCAATACGCGCTCATGAACGCGTTGCAGAGTGGGCTCGATATTTTGATGTTCCTCGTCAAGGCACTAGCACGGATATACATCGGATTACTCTTTCAGGGTAGATATCGGGTGGGGGTGTGCAAACAAGAGATGGGGGTGTGCAAAAAGTAGAAGCCTTATAGATACTGTTGTGCAGAGATTGTTGGAATATTGTGCCTTAAATCTTGTAATTTGGGTTGTGAAATGAGATGGCTGGATGACTGGTGTGGCAAGGTGAGTGGTGAAACACGTTTGCGCAAAGGATAGTAGCTGGATGGTTTAGCGCCAGCGCTATTATCACTTAGCGCCGAGCGCTTGTTTTACCGCACCAGGCCTTCATCTCCACCTTCGCTTTTCCATTTCACTTCCATCACCCACCCTTACTTCATCATCCGTGCCCACTCTTCGACTCACAGTTCCGTGCACAGCCCAATACCTGGTGCTGGTCGGTCTACACACTCCTTCACTCCGCTCGTACGCATCTCCCGTTTCCTTGCGGCCGCAGCCACGGCTAGGCGCTGCGAACTGCCCCACGTAGCCTGTATAGGTGGTGGTTCAGGCTTCGTCGCTGCGAACTTCCCCCAGGCTGCCTGCCGTGGTGGTTCAGGTGCCAGTGCCGTCCGGTCTTCTGCCTGTGGACAACGTTTGATGTGGGCGTGTTATCCGTTCGAGCCAAGGCTGCTCTCGCACCTCCGCGTCAAAGCCTGGGTGGGAGGGTTCCTGCGGCCACCGCCCAGGGGATTTCTCGTTTCATCAGTCTTCTGACGGTCTACGACCCTCGGCTAATTCGTAGCAGCAGCAGCAGCAGCCTGACCTGAGCCCCTATGGTGTCCGCTTCAGACCTTGTCCACCCTCGTCGTTGTGTCAACGAACGCGTCCTGGCCGCATGGTCCGATCGAGAAACGGGCCAACAAATCACCCTAGGGTCGCTATCTCTGTTGAACAAAGAATCCAGCTTCGCTCTAGAGTGTGCGCATGATGACGGCTGCAAACATGCGATGATTCGTTTCTCTCTTGCTGTCAAGCTGCGACTGGCCGGTCACTCGCGCAGCAAAGACGTCTCCCTCGAAATCCTGCCTAGCTCATCCCCGGAAATACAAGTCGATACATGCAAGATTCAGGATGTGGGTGCAGTGGCGTCCGCCGCCCATGACGCTGGCCTTTCGGATTCAGGAATGATCATCCGCGCTCACTTTACCCTCGAGCGCCCGGGACGGCTGCTCATGCCGGAACTCAAGACAACGGCGAAGCCGTCATCACGTACAGCTCGTGATCTTCTGCAGAATATCACCTCACTGTCCAAGGCTCTGAGCTTTTTTGTTTACCTGCGACCCAGCGATTATGCGCGTGAAGGTTTAAGGCTGGTCAGCAACACCCTGCGCTCTGCAGTGCCCGGCAAAGAAAATTTTCCCCAGAACGCGCTTGGTGAGTCTGGGCACCAGGTCACCGAGCCTCCGCCCCAGTACGGAGCCCACATGACCGTCATCCCAAGGAGCCCCAGCCAGTGCGCCACCACGCCTTTACCGGAAAGTCTCCTATCTGTGCTCTCGCCTAATACAGTGCCGCAAACCCCACCCTTTCGGAACCCCGGGCCAGCAGCTCCATATGCTGGAGATCCAACAGAGGACCGTCTACGGGCGCGTCTCACGGTGGAGCTTGGCCTGTGGTTGGGTCGGGCAGTCGCGGTTAATCTCATCGCCTACCAAGACGAACGCATCGACCCGCTACGAACGGAGATGGGTCGCCACGCGCGGGCGGGCGACGAAGTAGCTTTTTGGGACGCGCGCGCTCGTTGCTCGGCCGCCTTCTTCCTCTGCCACGGCCCTGCTGGCCGCGAGAATGTTGACGACTTCTTCCAGACGGCCTTGGCGAATGCTTTTCTGCGCGACTTGACTCGGCTTATCGCGTGGGTCTTAGAGCAGGATCGTCGCGCTGACTTGACCATGTGGGATGAGTTGATGACGCTAGGCGAGGCAGCGCGTGCGGGTGACTTAAACAGATATCATCACATCAAGGGTATGATTATCGGCTGCGTGACTGTGCAGTGCGATCCCGAGCAAGTGTAGAGTTTGAACGATATTATGATTACGTAACCTCATGATATCCTGAGGTTCTTAGGATTTCCAATGTCATGACCTGCAACTGTCGCCAACTCTTAATATCTATGGAAGCGTAGGCGTGCTCAAAATTCGTTCAGGCTGTCGTGGGAGGCCATATAGTCCAAAGCTTTGACTCGACATCGAGCCCATCATCGTAACTCAGCTTCGTAACGGTGTACTTCAGTTGCTTACTTTGAACGTCCATATAACGGGAGGCCCCTTCTATTGAGCTTTGAAGCCTCTTTCCCATTCTCTCTGCTCAGAGATAACGTACGGCAGGTCGATAAGATCGTTCCAAGCTGGCTACTCCAATAGGTTGGCTGCAATTGACGCGCGAGACTGGTCTTGAACGGTCGGCTTGCCGTGGCGGCGCGTCGCGGCGCGCCAACGATCGCGTATCCGCCCAGACCTTCGGTTCTCGGCCTGGCCCTGTGGTCCTTCGTCCCGTAGGGGATTCCCTGGTCCGTGCTCCCTTCTGGAGTCGCTGCGCCCTCGTGGGCGTTCTTCCCGTACGGGCCGCGGCCGCTGCTCGCTGGTGTTCCCGTACGCGCCGCCATCCCGTGCTCTCAAGATTCCCGTGCGGGATCCGAGGCCGTGCGGCTCTTTCACCCGTGAGGCTCTTTGGCCCTTGCGGTGACTCTTCCCGTGCGGGCTTTCCGCCCTTGGGGTCATAAAGCTCGTGTCTCCTAGGGTTCGTAACACAGACTCTCTCGTTTATATAAGCAAGCCTACCTACCTCCTTCAGTAGACAGGCAGATTCTACTCTCCTTTCTGACCTCATAAATCTTCACCACAGAATCTTATAGTTATGAGTCAGGAGACGCTACGGCTACCCGACATCTAAACTCTTTACTGATCAATACCTCTGCTCCACTAAGCACTCTTTCTGAGGTGCAACTGGAACATGAGTCCAATATTTCACTGACCAATACTCTATTACCTGGCTTGTTTAAGCTGTCCAATCACCTTGGTTGTGGTTTGACTATCTATAGCTAACTCCGCTCATCAGTTAGGGAGAACAACTTTGAATCGACCACTATTGATGGCCCCTAGTTCTTAGTTATTGAGTTTTAGGGTCAAACACCATCAGAGAGATTTCGTGCTGATTATCTACAACATAGTTGTCGTTTGTCGAGAGATGGTGATATCATAGATAGAAGCTGCGGTGATATACTACTCATTGTTTGCATACCTCTACTCTTGTACCTGCTCTTATACCTACTCTTGGTTCTCATGCTGCTCCTTATGCTGCTTTTGCCCGTGACTTGCATTACGGTTTCTATCTGCCAACAACATGACTGTTTACGAGGTCATAACATCTGTGGCCTCAATGCACGATTGCCGTGTCGCAGGGACGGCGGCGTAGAGGTTGGTAGTCTAGCTCTCTGGATGACAGCGACCGTACGAAGCGCGAAAGGCCAACTGTCTACCCATATCTAGAATCCCAACGGGCCGCAGATATCTAGCTTCGGTGCAAAGTAAGGTTGCCCCCCTTCCGCTGGACCTCTGGGTCAATCACCCTCGGCCTTGTTCCACAAGAGCCATTATGACTGTGAAACAGGTACAGGTAGGAAGAGAAGATTTGTCGGTCAAGGGTCGATCGAGCGAGTGCACAGGCGGCGGCAGTGACGCGGCGGATTGAAGATGCGGGAGCGTATGTGCATAACATGGTCCATGCGCTAAGCGGTAAGCAAATGGAGAGATTGAGGGGGCGTGGACCTCCTGACATCTCACCAACGAAACTCATCAACAGCGGCCAGACCCTCCACCAGAAAACCATCGTGACTGACGCCGTGGCACCTATCTCGCGCAATGGTTTCATCTATGATGGCAGCTTTCGCGCCGATGTCGGAAATCACAACTTTCATCCCCGGGCCTCTGTTTCCCAGCTTGCAGCTATGCTGCGTCCGAAGCGTACCAAGTCGATCAACCGTAGACAAGCCAGAGACCAGGTTGGACACTGGTATTTCGCTCAATTGAAGCACTACGGGCTCCTTACAACGAAGGATAAGAATGCAGCAAAAGTTAGACTATTGAATGCGCTGAATACAAAGGCGTTGGAAGTGCCAAAAGACGTCAAGACACTCGAAGCAGAGTTGAAGAAAGAATTCAAAGCTGCAAAAAGAGGATCAAAGCCGGACCCTCCTGGCCAAAAGCCAGTATCCGGAAGGAAGAGATCGAACAACCCCGAGATCAGTAGCAGTACCACTACTATTTCTGTGAACAAAGCGAAGAAGACGGCGAAGTCTGAGGCAGAAAGGGGATGAGATAGGGGAGAATTCTCAGGGAGTACCTCGAACCCTAGACAAAGCATCATTTTCGAAAACGATGGATGGGCTTCGAGACACAAAGGCCATGACCACAACTCCAATCAGAAATGTGCGTATGCCCGCAAGCCTCCTATAAAAATTCCAAACAATCTAACCATGCTGGATAGAACGCCCGACGAGGACAGTCTTCACACACACTTCTGCCATTTACAAGACGCTCAAGCCTGCCTGCGAAGCAATTTTCCCCGGTCGACACGACAAATATTACCGGTATATACAAGATCAACTGTCCTTGCATCGAAGAAGAATGGGACTGCGGTCTAGGCTGTCGTATGATGTTATATTACCCAGATCGTGCTTCATGTATGTGGGGAGAGTTCGATCTGGGTCCATGGTGGGGCATTGTTTATATGGAATCCGGGCCATCAAAATTCTCCGATGCGAAAATCAATCTCAAATGGAGAGCGAATCGGCACGAAAACCACAGTCCATCTTTCGGGCCAGATTGTACCGGCTTCCTGATTTTCTCCTCTCTTGGTGAAATTCACGGAACGCTGTGGGCCTCTATGGAGACGCTGTTGAATTTACAGGGCGAAGATGTCCAGGTCCAAAAACGTGCGGCCTTGCAAAGACGACTTACTATTTTGAATCACGGTGGCGAGAGATTGAGGAGAGCGCGAGATATCCTTATGCTAAAGGGTGGACTCGTTAGAAAGTCGTCCCGAAGTAAAGTATTTTCAAGTCAGTTGAGCGGCCCCATCTGAAGCAAGAAAGAGAGTTTTGAGTGTGGTTGATATTGGACTTACTATTGCACTAAATCACGACATATTACAGAGGCACTGTATGAAGATGAGTAAGTGGGGCTATATTTTGTTCGTGACGATATTACAATAAGACAGGGACGTGTCGCGATAACTTCACCACCGCCGCCGCCACCACCACCACTACTACTAATACTAGCCCGTGTGTGACGGGTGCTTAGAATCTCACGATTGGGATCACACGGACGCCGTGTGACCCTAATTGCAAGTGGATTAAGAAAGTGAACTTTCTTCCCACCACGATCAACATAGTGGAGGCGGCAGTCGTGCGGCAGTCGTGAGCGAAAAAGACTCATCACGCCACTCGTAACATTCGATGACGGAGCTCGCACTACACGATAGAAAAATTTTTTTTGTTGAGCGGGAACGTTTCACAGTATGGATTGTGACTTATTGATGACGCAGGGATATTGCCACTAGTTTGTTTGGCCATCTCACTCTAAAGGGAAAAAGGACCAAGCAATCCCGTAACTCTAGTCAGTGAACGGTTTCAGAAAACTCGAACTAAATTTATCGGTCCTTTGAAATTCTTTCGCAGCGTGACTGGCTATTAGAGAAAAGGCGTAGACGTAAAGCGCAAAACCTCGATTATTTACTATGCCTAATTGGTTATTGCAGTTCATCTCTAGCTACGTCATAATGCGACCGATCGTTCTTTTCCTTTTGTGCTACTGCAGTTGTAATGCGATGCGATGCGAGAACCGAATGACGTGTCAATACTGACTGGGTTACACTGGAACACAATCTGTGAGATTGATATATTATTGCGAGAATTGCTTTCGTGCCCCTCTCATACGCTGCCTAGTGCCCATTCACTGTTCCATTCCGTACTTCAAATCTAGGTTTCACCTTCAAGGTCCGTCAGGGGTGACTCAACTGAACCATTTCTCGCCTTCTCCTACATATGAACGTCATGGACCATATCAACTACGGATACCACAGATTCGAATGCCTCCACCGAAAAAGTCACGCTTGCCCTAATTTTGTTTGGCAGAATGGCGACGCATGCGGAACATGTTTGGTAGGTCTGCCTGTGAATTCTTGAATAGAAACCTTTTGCTGATCTTAACACAGTCGTATGGAAGACCATCTAAACGGGAATGAGGCTGGCGAAGTCGTTTTGCATCTGTTTACAATCTTGTGATGGAGGTTGCGGGTGGAATCAAAGCGGTGCCTAAGTAAAAACCAATGACTGAGCAAATGATACGCGCAGTGGTTAACGAGCTGAGTTTACCTAAACCAGCCAGCCACCCTACACAACCTGCAGGTTTCAGACTGTGCAGAGCTTTTTCCCTCTTGGTGATGCGTTGTTTCACTCCTTCTGTGGCTCCCTTACAGTCTAATTAGATAAATTATAGGGTCCAAGAACAAATATCAATATGAGCCAACTGCGAGATTTACGTGTAGTAAATCACAAGTCAGATCCCTGGATGAGTTGTAAGTTGTTTCTTATCATGGCTGACTCGCAAAGATCTTGGAGGATTAACGATCTTTCCCCACTTCGCTCCTATGAATGTAGCCCTGTCTACATCACACTAATGGCTCATAGACCAGCACATTGCAAAGTTAAACATCATTTTGGGAGTATAAAATGTATTTGCGCATATACTTTTGGGAGTTGTAGAGGTATGGAGGTCTGCGGGCCTTTCGGGTATAGCCTCTCGCCTCTACTGCAATAATATATGGAGCACCTGAACTACAACTCAGGATCATGAGGATGCGAATTACTTGATTTCAGCATGTTTTTCAAAGGTAGAACGTCAAACAGTAGACATAGCTTCCTCCTGCACCGCAGGAGCTGGCCTAATCAGTCACGTGACTACATCGAAGTAATTGCCTGCTGCGTTTCAGCAAAGCTTGATCGGGCGTATTTCGGCAAGCAGACAACCTCACGGCTGTCAGTAAGCGTACTGTTCCGTGTGGCAAGTTCTCTTCTGGAGTCTCAGCGCTGAGAAGCGTTCCAACAAAGTTATCAGTAATGTCTTACCTTATTGGCTCGAAACGGCGATCGTGACCTAATGAAAAGTAGGTACTTATAGAATGAAAGAGATTTTGGCTGAGATATGTTTCCTTTCGTGTTAGCGAGGTGCATACCCAGTTATCTTTTGGTCGCAATATCAAGTAACTGGTCTCTTAATCGTTTCAAAGGTACGTACGTCTCGCTACTAGTCTGCCCTTACTTCATCAGTAACACCATTTGGATTCCGTGCTTTGCGGAGGCGACAGCTAATAGCGAATCAAGGCTGGCGATTAGGAATGCGAGAATCGTGGAGAATGTGTCAAGCTGACAAAAGTGAGACTTACACGCTAAGGCATGTGTACATATTGGTATACGAGCTATATGTTGCTAGCCTAGGCCCCAGAATGGTTTATAAAAATGCGGAAGGACATATTGTGCACCGCGTACCTGTCTTTGACGGCCAAGCCAGCCCATAAAGCCACTATGTCCTCTTACATCCAGGCTCCCCGTTCAAGTCTACATCGGCAAGTGAAAATGCCGTCGAACTTATCTTCAAGTAATGAAGCTGTGAACTCCGTTACTGCTTTCGAGTGCAGTCAATGTCATAAACAGAAGATGGCAAAGCTCGTGGCCACACGCAAAGACAGTTGGGATATTGTGTGTTGTAATGCTTAATATGGTAACCTCATTTCAGGTAAGTATCATAAAGAAACGATACTCCGTTATCTAAGACGGATGTTTCTGAAAGTGACCAGAGAATCGGTTTCAATAAAGGTTGCACAATCTCGAATTCTGTACCAATACGTTCTTGTCCCGAAGGACCTCCTTGACCGTAAGCGTGGACTACGAAGACTATGAGCTGGCACCGCACTTTTCGTTCATACGAATCCTAGAACACTATACACCTGAGGTTGAAGAGTAAAGGGAAGTTGAGAGTATTGAGCTGTGTATTATGTCAAACCTCATCGGTTGTTGTTTTCATTGCCAAATATATTTGCCGTGTTTCATTGCTTTTTCTTCAACGTTGATGGAACTCGCGCTTGATCGGTCGAATAATAGATGTATTGAGTATATTGTTTGCTGTTTCAATCTCCTTGGTATTGAACTCAGTGTCTTCTCAAAACGAGTGACTTAGCCTAATAAACTTATCCGATAGCAAACAACGGAGGTAGGTCTACGTGTGCTTGAAGTCTCTAATCGAGCAACCGGTGAAATTTGAAGATATGGGGGCCGGAAATGCGGGCGGTCAAGGTAATGGTACAGCCGCCGAATACCCAGTCAATAGAGTCTGGCTACAAAGTGAGGCAGAACGATGACAAATGAAAGGCTCAGTAATGTATGGACGGCTCTTTTGTCTCTACAGCTGATATCGTAGCCTAAATTGGTCAATTTACTATAATCAAATCCTGTCTAATACATGTATTCTAGGATTGACTGCGTGACTTGAAACGGTAAACTGTAGATCTGTAAACTGGAATACCTTGAGACCGCAGCCATCATTTGTAGCTGATGCGGTACAACCTCATTATATTCATATAAACTCCCGGTTACGCGGGTGTGTTTGGCTCTGTCACAATATCCTCTATATAACATATCACCTAGCCAGCCGAGGAAAAGTAGCAAAATATGGTCCTAGCACGGAATAATGGATAAGACTAAGATGGAAAAGGCGAAAGATACTTGTTTAGGAATCTGGCATAACGTGAACCTGCATAACATTAATAATGTCGTAAATACCGGTTGCGGTTTCATAATGTTCGCGTTCTCTGAGTTAAAAGCGCCAACATTCTCAGTACTATCGAATTAGGAGCTGTACGGAATCTGCCACATTCCCAAACGTTCCTAAAGAATTAGAAACAATGGAGCAACACTAACTTCATTTCAATGCCTGTCCTGATACTATTTCTTGGAAAATTCTTTCTTCAACTTTGCCCGCGTTATTTTGTATTATTGTGTACTTTCAAAAACTTCTGGTAATGATTGCTCTTATTAAAGCGGATTCCCGGAGCTAGTATTTCAACTAGGCCTTGTCCTCTTCGTCGTTATGTCTGGACCTGAGCCTCAACCTGGGAGGGTGTTATTCAACATCATTTCAAAGTAAGTCTAATAAAATTCAAGGCACAGCATCTCGCTTATAACGGTAGATGCAGACAGACCGGTGACTTTTCCGACTTGGCTATTCTTTGTGGAGAGACCTGCATAAAGGTCCATAAATTGATGGTTTGTCCACAGTCCAAAGTGCTCAACACCATGTGCACTATAGGATTCAAGGTATACTATAGAACTTGGCTTTCTAGTTCAACGACTGGAAACTGACTCATGGCAGGAAACCTTTAGCGGAGAAATTTCGATGCAAGAAGATTGTCCCCTCTTTGTCGAAAAAATGGTGGACTTCTTCTACACGAATGGTTATCAGCTGGACCCATCTGACGCGGAGAATTTGGACGACAGTTTCTCTGCTTCGTCTTTACAGATACATGCCAGAATGTTCGCACTTGCCGACAAATACGACATTGGAGGACTATGC
>JAJMYN010000153.1:0-12391 GCA_023087525.1 Lasiodiplodia sp. KE8368
CCCCCCCCCCCCCCCCCCCCCCCCCCCCCCCCCCCCCCCCCCCCCCCCCCCCCCCCCCCACCGGACAGCAGAGAAAGAAAAGGAAATAAAAAAAATTCTCAAATGTCTCTCATGCAAGCTGCAAATCTGGAACCTGCATGGGGATGTATTGCTGACCGGACGGAGACGTACAGTAGCAACGGGTATGTGCACAGCCAAAGCGGCTGATTGCGGAAAAGAGAGGAGGGGAGGAAAGCCACTGAGGTTCGTTGTTTTCAACATGTGCTATTTCGGGGAGTGCTGAAGAGAGAGGGAGAGATTTGGGATAGATCCGTCCCGCCCTATTGATCGATTGCAAAGCGCCTCTCTATTCTCATGCAGCATGGGTATGTAGGTCTAAATTTTCCTATTAGGCTGCGCTGCGCCTCGCCGTTCCATACAGTCAACCTCCTAGAGCTGTCGCGTGACTAGTCGGCCGCGCAAAGAGGAGCTTCGTCAGATGCTATTCTTTTCCCTTTGAAGCCACGATAGAGTATGGCACAGATTCGTGCAGCCAGTAGCTCGCTGCGGGCAATGAGAGGCGTGGAAGAGATCAAGAGAGAGCACGCGTATGGTTCACATGCATGTGTGCACCTACGAACATCCTGGATGAGGTCGGTTAGCTGAAGACCTCGAGAGCAGCTGGCAGGTCAGCTGAAGTTCTTCGCCTTGAAGCTTTTTTGTTTACGATTTTATCACACGTCTCTTCAGCCTAGCGCTAACAGCGGCGCCTCGTCGTGACCGGTCATTTTGTCGCGATACGAGACGAACCCCACCTTGCTGTTCGGACTTTGGATGCACTCGTTGTCTTCCAGTGCCTTTCCGCTCCTGTGCCTCTCTTCCCTCCTATTGTCTGCGTATGCGCTATGCGTACGGCTCAAGTTGGTGGCGGCTGTGTGTACGTGTTGGATGTCTGTGTGCCGCGCGTGCGTGTGTGCGTGCGTACATGCGCGGTGCAGCCGCACAGGACAGAGCGAGAGAGAAAGAGAGCAAAGCAAGTGTGTGCTTGTTGCGGACGGGGGGCCGCGGGAGCAGGGCGGGCTTGCATGGAATAGGCTGCAGTGTAGCCGTTACACAACAAACTAGATGTACGAGGGCTGGTCGCATTCAGGTCGCCGCGGAGGACGCCGTCGACGCCCGCACGAATATCGAAAAACAATAACGGGCGGCTGATCAGGTGAAAAGGGGCGGGAGGGGGCAAGGCAAATCAGGGGGAAAGGTGTGGCGACCTGCGAAGAAGTGAACAGGCGAACGATGGGAGCGTGATTATTTCTGGACTGCCAACTCGTGTCCGGACCGCGTAGTTGGAAAGTCAGAATGGGGGCCATTGACGATTAGCAGCCGGAGCTGAGAGTAATAGATGGAAATTTCTAGGCTGGCGTCAAAGTGCCCGTCAGTTTGGAACCGTCACCTCCTACCGTGAGACTGGTCGTTGAAGCTTTAGTCGTCTTCAACACGAGCTGACCAGTCTATAGGGAGAAAACCAAAACAAACACAGCCGACCAGCATCAGCAGACGAGCCGAGAGGAACGATGTCCGTCCCTGGCCCCCACATCCGCGGGTCGCTTCGCTGCATGAGAGGTGACAAGGGAGGGGTAAGTGGAGCCAACTGGCGAGAGCAAGAGGCGAACAGCTACGGCATTGGCGTGGTCGGTAGGCTGTGCGTAAGCGCACGCGGATAAGTAAGGCCCAGAGACTCGGTTCGGCCGCGTTGGCAAGGGAGTTGGGCGGCGAAAGTAGCTAGCCCAGCTATCGAAGCATGCTGAGGGCTAGCAGATCTTGCTGAAAAATGCTGATCTGATGAAGAAGTGATTTCAGAAGGAAGGCCCAGCCACCAGTCTACATTGAATTAGCAATCCACAAGGCCGCTTCCGTCCGTACGGGATCCGGAGCGGCAGTTCGGGGGTCAACCTCGGCTGGTCCGCGATTATGCCGTCTCGCAAGCTAACAGTTGCTGCTTGTGATGATGACGGCGAAATTATTGTCTCTGATGACCGACTCTTTTCGATTTCTGATGCTTCCCGCTAGCATCCCTTCTCACATCAGACCAGTCCAGATCCAGATCAGATGGGCCCGGGGCCGAGTAAGGGAGGCAGCTCGCGGAGCATTGCAGCAGCAAGACAGACGGACGTCTATTGACAGTCACAAGGCCGCAGCGGCCGGATCTTCGGCCAGTTACGTCCGCCAAGTGTATGCTCCCCCACACGGAGAGATATACCGGCTCCCCCTTGCCCTTGTACCGTACGCGTTCCTAGAGCCTGTACCACTCCTGAAGCGGCTCCTGGCATGACGCATGATTCTAGAAGACGGGTGGAAGAGGTTCGGCTGGTTGAGAGGTGGGATATGACGCTAGAATCGGGCAGTTTTCGTGCGACCGGAGTCTACAATTGGGCAGGCTGGCAGCTGGAGGCAGCGGGCTCAGGGTACGTGGGTGTATGCACAGGTGTCTTAGCGAGCTGCACAAGGCTGGGATGGGACGGTAGCCGGACGGGAGGAGCACGGATGGGATGCAGGGCAAGAGGAGGCCTGGCTGCTGGCGGTCGCTTTGGGACAGCAGCGGCTGCAGCAGTTGCCTGATGACTCGATGAAGGATTGGTCGTCGAAGCAGCGTACAAGCGCGGCAGCGGGAAGTGGGTATCTGGAGGGTGCTGCTGTGCTACGTGAACAAGCAACTGCGGACCGGTTCGCGAGATCCTGACGAGTGAGATGGTGGGGGCACGGGATGCGGCGTCGCGGAGGTGCGCTGTGGTGTTGTGCAACGCCCAAGATCCGCGGCGCCCCATGCGGAGAAAAGCGCGTGGGCGAATGGGCGTTCTCGCGCCTGGAGCCAAAACCCGGATGCAGCGCGAGGGTGATGCGGATGTGACGCTGGTTTTCTTCAATAATCCGGACGCGATGCAGCGCGCCTGAGACGGGGCGCATGAGCGAAAGAATCGGGCGATGCTCCAGGAATTATTGCGATGTCCTCGCGGCGCCAGATGAGGCAGCAAGGCCGGCCGCCAGCGCGCCGGACAGAGGCTCTCCCGAGCGGCGACAAGTGGATAAGCTCGTGGAGAGCTGCTGTTCAGCAGGCCATGTATAGCGCGGCGGCGCGCTGTGAGTGGTGGAGGCGGGGCGCGCAGGAAACGGCATGGCGCCGATCAGGCCCCCCGCGTTTTGCTGGGATGCAGTCGGAAATGCGAGCCACGTCAGCTTGCGCGTTTGAAGGGGCGGCGCAGAAGCACGCTGCCACAGCCGACTGAGCAGACGGCGCCGCTCGCCCTGCCCGCGGCCGATGAGATGAAGATGTGCCAGCGGAGCAGCCGGCCTAGCGCGGCGAGGATCGGAAGCTTGCATGCTCTTGGTTTTCCGGCCAGGCTGGTGACGATCGTGGTGGTGATTGCGGAGCCTGGGCCTGGCCCGGCCTCACCGCGGCTCTCGAACAGCAGCACCCTCTCGCCATGTTTCACGGCCGTGTCGCATAAGGCAGAAACGCCCCGCCGCCTGTCAATCTGCGTCACAATGCCACCGCGAGCCTGGCCTTGCATTGAGAGAGGCTCGAAGGGACACGGCTCAGAGCCCAGCAGCCCGGGCGCCCTGGACTGTGCTTTCCCCGCCAAGCTCCAGCGCGTAATCAACCGCGACCTCCTCTCCACTTGCTCCTTCATCAACCTCTCGCCTGACATCAATGACGGAATACCGATCCCACATGCACGCATCAGCCCATGCGCGCGACCAAGCCAGAGCCAAGCCCCGCCATCGACCTGTCAGAAACGGCCCTTCGAGGGCTCATCCCGGCCACGCCCGGGAATGAGCGGCACAGCCTGGGGGGCCCCGGCCGTCACCCATGCACACGAGCAGGGGGCGCACCATCCGCTCCGCTCGAGATTGGAGGCAGCGCGCGCGCAGCCCGGCAAATCAACGCGCCCGGACGGGCTGCTGGCGCTTATGCACCAGCGTTGCCTGCGCGAGCTCATGAGCGCTCGCCGTAGCCGAGAGAGCGCGGCCTTGGGCGAGAGGGAGAGAACGCCTCGGATCGGCGGCATAATCTTCACCGGCACGCGCGCGCGGGCGTGGCGACCGGGAGCGCAGCCATCAGCGGCGCCGCCCACGCTGCGCGCGGCCGATGCAGGTGCGGCTGTGGGAAGCGCACCCTCAAGGAATCTCGGGAAGCATGGTGAAGGCCTGAGAAAATCACGGGCTGGGGGCCCTGAGGCCTGGCCACTGCCCGTGGTTCGTGACACGCGTTGACAGCAACCTTAATTTTGGCTTTGGGCCAGCGCGTTTCTGCTAGCAGGCCTGCCTGGTCCATCTGCCCGCGCCGAAGCCAAACAGACAGCATAACTGGGCATAACTCGACGCCGACGATCGCAGACCGGAGAAAACCGCCATGACGGTCCAAACAAGAAATGTGCGGGTGCATGACAGCACGAATGCCTGCGGCAACCACGGTTGCAGCTGGCAGAGGCGTGGCCTATCGTTATCGCTGCCGGCCCATGCAAAATACGCGAGCGGCGCCGGCATGGTTCAGCCCACCATCACACGGCTAGCCCGGCCGTTGGACGAGGGTGTCGCGCGGGAGGCATGGGTGTCGCCGGAGCGCATCCCAAGCTCCAATCTGCACAGCGGCCGCCCTCGTGGCTGCTGCCCGGGGTAGCTCTGTAGCATCGCACCTCAACCTCACCCCAACCTCGTCCTCCTCCTCCTCCGCAACCACCCCCCTCCCCATATCCGCACCGCAGCAACGGCCAGCACGGTGAGCCCCGAATGCGGACCCGGCGCCAGAGCTCTAGCCCACGCGTGATGCTGAAGAAAAAAGAGCACGACGGATCCACCGCGCCGCTCTAGTGCGCGCGCGTCACGGGGCCGAGCTTCGTACCTCGTAGCCCGAGTGCAGCGGCGCCCTCGCTGCTGCAGCTCGCCGCCTGCGAAAATCTTGGAGGAACGCGGCGATGCAGAGGCCCGCAGATCGCCTCCGCGAGATGCCGGGCGGCTGCGTGCAAATGCGACTGCCACTGTCGCAGGTCTGGCAATGCGAAGGTCGAACACGCGACTTTTTTGGCTGCCCACCGCCAAATAGGCTCGTCGCGTCCGTGCCAGAGACACGCAGGCCGGATGAAGATTGGAGCGCGAGCGCGCCCGGGCGCGGATCCGCCGTGTGCGCGAGGTACGGGTACCGTCCGCTTGTGCATGCCTGGTGATGCATCCTGACGTCTTGCGGCTGCGAGGCTCGAAGGAAGGGTCCAGACGAGCCGGACTTCTGGCCGAAGCAGAAGAATTGACCCGGTCGGCACCGGGCCTAATTTTTTTGTGGGATTTGGGAAAAAGCATCTGGACAGCATTGGCTAAAGGCGGAAGGCGGCCGTGTCTATCATGGCCTGATCCAACACCAAGCCCGGGAGTAGCACCCGCAACGGTCGAGTACGCAACACTGACTCCGCGTGCGATCTGATTGCCGTCTGGAGAGTGCCGAGAAGCGTGATTTTGATGTATAGGAAAGCGTGTTAATCGGCCTCGCTAGCTGGAAAAAGCCAAGTAGCGCCAACTCTGCAATCTTTATGCCTCGTAAAAGGTGAGACCACGCGCCGGGCTGCGCGAAGTATATCGCCAGTTTACCTTCGCGTGCCTGTATATCCAATTTCCCCCCGGCCCGCGCGCGCGGCAGCAGCTGGCTTAACTCGGGATTTACACGTCTGCCGGCGCATCCGCTTGGCGGCTTGGGGAATTCCAGCCCAAGGCACCAGCGCGCGCATGAATTGCGTGCAGGCTTCACCCCGGGGCCCTTTGGGCGTCGACTCAGCACCGCAGTGCGCGCTTGACGAACCTGAATCAGCGGCCTCGCGATGCGCTGTCGTGCGTGAGCTGTCAAGAGGAGGCGGCGGCGGCAGGCCCTACCTACTGTGCAATACGTCCTCGATCGGCGGCGCGGGCAGCGAGCGTCTGGCGAGAACACAGGCGGCCGGGGGCGCGCGGCAGATCGCGCCCTTCGCTGGCAGGGTCCTGGACTCGACACGGCGCGGAAAAACGGCGAGCGTCGTCGGCCGTCAACGGCGGGCCCTGGAGGCCCTGCCCCGCTCGTGGCAGGTCTGCCTGCTGGTGAGGTGTGGCTGGGCTCGCAGGCCCCCCCACACAGCGTTGGCGGGATGATGCTGGCGATCGCCCCGTCGCCCATGTCGCTGCTCGCTCGCCTGCCGTGCTCTGTGCGCGTCGATGGATGGGCGGATCTGGCGAGGGATCTCATCTCAGGCGGGCGCTGGGCATGCGGCAGGGCCTGGCTGGCACGGGCGCGGGCGCGCGCAGGCCGGCAGCGGCGACCGAGGCCGGGAGAGGGTGGATGCGCTGTGGAGAGGCCCTTGGGCAGCTCCTCCTCCGCTGCGGCTGTCGAGTCGCGCTCACGGTTTCATGCACCGGGCTAGCGGGCAGCGCTAGGGGTGGCGCTGGTTCGGCATTAGTAAGGCGGGCCTCTTCTGGCTGCCCGCGCGATCCTCTCGCGCGGCTGCAGGCATCGGACCAGGAGCAGCCCTCACCCACACACCAGTCCGGCAAGTGACCCGGCGCACGCGACGCCCACGCTCTGCGGCCGTTGCACACAGCCGCGGCGACGGGCAGCCCGATCGGGCAGGCCCTCCGCGCACGCAGGGCTGCGGCCAGTGAGGACACGCGTGGCGTGCGGCGGCGGCCTTAGGGCGTTTTGAGTTTATTTCAGTGCTGGCTCCACCGCGCGGCCAGCCAGTCGCGGCGCGCTGAAATTACGCAGCTGGCCCGGGCCCGGTCGCTGCCGCACGGACGCCGTTGCTAGCCCGCACCCATCGCCCAACGCAGTCACCACTGACTCCAGCGGCCGAGCAGCGCTGGTAATAATAACAATGTCGCATGCGCTGCAGCGAGATACGGCGCCGTGTGCTCCGGGGTATAAGGAAGAGCCGGCGCCTGTGGCGGACGATCTGGTGAGTGCCTCCCTGCCCGCCGCCCGTCACCGTCCCCAGCCCGCCCAGCTGTCCCTCGCTCGCGCCCGTTTGGCTTCGGCGTCTCTGCTCTGCGCTCTTGCTTGCATGCATCCGCCCTCTCCTGCGCCTGCGCTGCACACCTAGCGGGCGAGTCATCTCCTGCCCTTACCCCAGCTCCCGCGTGTCCTAGGCTACATGGTACGCCCCTTCTCGCCAAGCTCCCCCCATAGCTCCCCTCCCATGCGTCTTTTTCCGCAGCCTCATCCATGCTTGCTGCCGCCGGCGTCTCGTCTGCGCCCGGTCCACAAGCGTTTCATCCTATCTGATCCTCGTCCTCCACCGCGCCTCTCTTAAGCTGCCCTGCCTGTCGCCGTGATCCGCGGACCCTGTCCTCGCAGCAAGAGCAGATCACCACCACTGCCGTCGGCTCTCTCATAATCCTCGTCGAGCCCCGGCCTCTGCCCGCGATCGCCTTGCGCCGCGGTTCAAGACAGAGCAGACAGCAGCTTTCCCTTCAAGTCTTCCCTTCAGGGCGCCTGCACCACTCACTACTCGAGCCCGCCTTCGGTACTGCCCATTCCCCATTCGCGCCGCCTCTTTCCTTTATTTATTTTTTTCCCCGTCGTCGCCGCCGAGCAGCCACACCCAATTCACGTCGTGCACACCCGTTGCGCCGATGCACCACCAACGCTAACACCGGCCGCGCCTTCCAGCATCATCCCCACCCCGCTACGCAGGGCCTTCCACCGCCGCAACCTCACCTCCAACATCCACGCCCCGGCGTGCTTCAGCAACACCAACAACACCATCCCAATTCGCCGCAACAACCGCAACACCCGCCTCAGCAGCCCACGACTCAGGGTCCTTACGCCTCGCCACACCCGCCCCCACCGCAGCATCAGTCGCCGTACGTCAGCAACGTACAGATTCCTCCCGGCCAGAACCCGCAGGAGGTCCCCTACTACGCGACTCACCCGAGTCCGTACAGCACGAACAGCACGTCCGGCAGTTACACGTCTTCAGGTAAGCAACCTGCGCGCGCGATTTGCCACAGCACCCCCGCTTTCCGGCCGCTTGATCGCCCGAGTCGTGCCGAAAGCTGCGTCAGGCCGCGCGCCCAATATCAATCGCCCGCGGACGCCCGCGACGCGTCTGCCCAGAAGCAACAGCTACTGACGCGAGTCCCAGAGAATTCAGAACTCTCAATGGCCACCGCAACCATGAACAGGCAATTTCCGCCAATCTACCACACGCCGCAGTCCAATTCCCCGGCGTCGATCCAGTCGCCGCAGCATGATCAGCATGGCCGGCCGCTGTACGGCCAGTCCGCCGCGCAGGTGCCGCAGAACATGTACTATCCGCCTTACCAGATGCCGCAGCAGTCACCATACGCGCCGCAGCAACACCAGGCACCTCTCCAGACCAGCATGCCCCTGATGTCCCACCAGCAACCGCAGCCGATGCAACACCCTCCGGCGCACCCGCACACCCCCGGACTGCCCGGCAGCCCGAGAACGAAGCTCAACCAGACGCCGCTGCAAAGACCACCCTCGAATCTGGGTGCGCCGCAGCAAACCCCGACTGGACCTCCCGGCAGCGCTGGCAGCATCCACTCAACCCCGGGCGGCGGCAGCACGAGCGTAAACCCCAACGCCGCCCCCGGCCCGATTCCCGCCACAACCCCGCTGGTCGTCCGGCAAGATCAAAATGGCGTGCAGTGGATTGCCTTCGAATATTCGAGAGACCGCGTGAAGATGGAGTATACCATTCGTTGCGACGTCGAGTCGGTGAACGTCGACGAGCTTCCCCAAGAATTCAAGACGGAGAACTGCGTTTACCCGCGTGCGTGCTGCCACAAGGATCAGTACAAGGGAAACCGCCTACATTACGAGACAGAGTGCAACACAGTAGGCTGGGCGCTTGCCCAGCTTAACCCATGCTTGCGCGGCAAGCGTGGTTTGATCCAGCGTGCGGTTGACAGCTGGAGAAACAGCAACCAAGACCCGCGTCTGCGGAGTAGGAGAGTGAGGCGGATGGCCAAGATCAACAACAGGAAAGCTGTACAGGCGCAGCATGGAGGCCACATGGCAGGGCCCGGCGCCCCGGCCCCTGGTGTCCCTAACACTGCTGGCATTGCTGGGGCTCCAGGTGCCAGGCCACCGAATATGGGAATGGGCGGTCCGCAGTTGCACCACCACCATGAACACCCTGCAGGTGGTGCTCAGGGCGGACCTGATGACGTTAGCGGTATGTTTCCACAGATGTGACGAGCGCGATTTGAAATTGCGCCTTTTTGAAACGGACTTTTGCAATGATAATCATATCCTGTCGTTTTGTATTGCATTTGTATCGCATGTACATTACTCCTTGATGTAACTTTCCCCCGCATCGCACTGTCGTTTGTACTCGTTTGTACCCATTGTCATGCACAACACCCATACCCTGGCGCAGATCATCGATCGTCGAGCAAGGTTACGGCAGCTAATCTCTTATCGCGGTGTAGCCGGAAATGAGTACAATGAGACCGCCCACACGCACCACCACCAGGCTCCCAGCGGCCAGGCAAGTGCAGCAAATGGCGACGTCAGGCCAGCCAATAATTTCTATCCTAACTATCCTGCGAACCAGCCCACCAACACTGCCGCTGTACCACCTCTAGAGCATCACATGGACCACGTCTCTTCCCGCCCTCCGCAGCAGCATGCGGCCGCAGCCACGACCAAGCAGCAGGAAGACGAGGAGCGCAACCTCGAGCTCTTCGGCGATCTCCCCGAGGCCAAACGACGCAAGTTCATTCTCGTCGATGACGCCCAGAGGGGCACCCGCGTGCGTGTCCGCGTCATGTTGGACCAGGTCAACATGGAGGAAATGCCCGATTCTTACCGCAAGAACAACTCTGTGTATCCCCGCTCGTATTTCCCCACCCAGATGCAGTCACCCCCTGCGTCCCCGCGTGGCACTCGGTTTTTCGACGACCCGGACGAGGAGAAGGAGGGCAGCAACGGCGCTATGCCTGTGACGGGCAGGACTCTGGTTCCTGTGCCGATGATGGACGGGTCGGAGGCCAAGGTCCCGCGCCCGCGGATGACCAGATCGAAGAGGAACAAGGAAGTCACTCTCAACGACCTCGGCTACCGCATGACGTGGAGCCAGAGCAGGGTTTTCGCGGGGAGGACGCTTTTCCTGCAAAGATCTCGTAAGTTTACGCCCGTGGACAGCGGAATCCGGCGTTGCTGAACGATTACTTACAAATCCCGCAGTCGATGCCTACCGCAACAAGATGCGGAGCACCATGGTTGCAGCAGGCCAAGAAGTCGCGCCGCATTTCGAGACGCGCGTGGGCAAGAGGCGGTGGCTGGAGCGGAGCAAGCGTGCGAAGCGCGACGCCTCGCCTTAAATACCTGCCATCCCCGGTCCAATTTCACGATGATCCGCGCAACCTCGAACAGCAGCGGTATCTGCACGACTCGATGAACCCGGCGTGGGACGGAAGACCTTCCGAATTGGGCCCATACCCTCCGCTGTCAAGAATTAAGCGAACGGGCCGGGAAAATTGGGATCCCCTTCCCTACGGCTAATCCACTCCCACGCGCCAGGGACAGGGGGCGTCCTCCACCTGCATGGCCTGACCGCTGCAGCGTTTGAGGCGTCGGGTGTGTTCCGATTTGTGCTACTTTCCGTTTCCTTCCACCTCAATACTGCATCGCCCTATCCAGAGCACCTGCTATCCTACCTTAGCTGGCCTATCCTGGTTATCGATGCGGCCCGGTATGCATGGTCGGCAAACATGCTGCTCGCCACTATTGCTCGAGTAACGGTTCTTTCCTCTTTCGGTCCAGTCGCGGCAGCGTCTCAAGCACACCTTCCTGGAACGGGCTTGTCTTGCCTCCCGTCTGTAAACTTGTTTGCTTATTGCCTTCTACTTTTCATTACAGCCGGCGTAAATGGGGGCGGCTGTGCGACGAAAGCTCACTGTTTCATATCTGTTGATGTTGTCTCTTTCATACACGATCGGTCAAAGATATTCTGCAATGCGTAATGTGGATGAGTAAAGCCTGGGATATGGGTGGCTCGTTTCTGTTTTTTTCTTGCTTTTCTTTTGAGTCTTTCTTCAAGCGTTCGGAGGGGATGGAGTATGCTTTGCGATTCGATCAAAGGGTCAGACGGAGACTCTACACGAGGCTTTTCCTAGACTCTCGACAAAAAGCGCCACGAGCCCCGTCTCGTACGTGCAATACACACGAAGAGAAGACCGGGGAGGGTTTCAGGTGTTTGCTTGCATTATTTTCAGCCGCAGGCATCCGAACCGATGCTCTCTTCGTTTTTACCTCTTGCTGCTATTACTTCTAGCTTTTTTGTTATCGAGGCGCAACGGGACGGGACGGCAAAAGAAATGATGCAAAAAAGCCACAGCGACTGGAAATTTAAATTTGTCTGCTATCGCTTTCATACACAATGTCTATTCTGCAATTCCCCCTCATGGCAATTTGAGCGCTTTTGCTTGCTGTATTCCCTTGACTTGTATGGAGAGAATCCGAAGGACAGGAACCCTTTCATTCTCACGGTCATCACGCAAGCGTCGGCAGATTAGTTAGTCCTTCTCACTAGAGCAAGCGTCCTAATTTTTTGTTGCTCGTGAATGGGGTACCTAGATTAATGAACGGGCAAACAAACTTGCGTGTGTCAGCTGCTATGCGTGCGGTCTTTCCGGGCATCCGCGATATCCGCAGAGCGTATTGGGCGGAGCGGAGTCCGAGGCGCGTGAGCGGGAAGCATAGTTCCCCCTTAGTGTGTTGGTGATGGTTCGCTTCTGCTTGCTTACTCTCCGCCGTCCGCGCCTTTGTCTTCTTTCCTTGCTTTTTGGGTTTCGAAGGAAGCGTCGGACTACTGTGCTTCCCGAACCTAAAAACACATCAATCATCCTGACTAACGGAGCGGCCGCGCGGGCGCCGCGCGCGCGTTTCATCAGACGACGATCGTAGCAATAGAGAGCGGTGAATCGGAGGGTGGGGGAATGCGATCGCGAGCCCGTTTGTCTGGTTGCCTGATGCGGTAAAAGATGCATGTGGTTTGGGGGGGTGGTGGAATGAAAGGTTGAAAGTATAAAAATTGGGAAGCTGATGGGCGCGGGCGGCGCGCACGTTCATCTTTGATCGGCGAAGCCGTGTGGAACTAGACCACGTCTATTTTTCTGGATTTCTCTCAGACAGACAGACCGGCCGGCTAAGGAATCCTGCTTGCGCTCTAAGGGTTCCTTCTCGGATCCCTTTCCCACGTGTTTTCTTGCTCGCCTTCCCGCCGCCAGCAGGCTTTGTCGCGTGGGCTTCCTTCCATCCTTCGACACTTGACGTCGTTAGGGGCGGTCGTTCGGCGGATCGTTCTGCAAATGGGATAAATCACCATGCCCTGTGGGGGGGGGGGGGGGGGGGGGGGGGGGGGGGGGGGGG
>JAJMYN010000154.1:0-11941 GCA_023087525.1 Lasiodiplodia sp. KE8368
GCAGAACCGTGTTCCCTTTGTCACGTGACCAGACTACCCAGCTCCTGTCGTGCAGGAGGAGACAGCCCATCGTTCGGGAGAAGCCAGCGCCAGTATCTCCAACCAACCCAGAGCATAGCTTTGCAAGAATGACTGAACAACACTACCGCACTTGCATTAGATAGCCTTGGGCGGCGGGATTTTACTGAAACTTCATTCGGGCGCGCGGGCTGGCGCTTTGCGACAGCGTGCAAGGGTGAGGTATGCGACGAATCTTGGTTGGTGTCTTTCTAAGAAGTACTCTACATCAGTCTGCAAATGCTCGCTTGTCTTGGAGATCCCGAGCTGAACTCCTCTGCATATTGCTTCCACCTCATGTTCCCAAAATGTACGCTTGCAAAGCGATTAGGTCGTGTCTGAACCTCGGACGCCAGCGTGACCTGTTTCGGTCTACCCTGGCGTCTGTGACGCAACCACAGGACTCGATCGCAATATGTCTTGCCCTTGTGCTACATACAACCACTTCACGCCAACGCTCTGTCTCTAATCACACACATGCTCATCTAATATAAATGTCTACCTGAGCTATTCCCTGATTGTCTTGTCTGACTGCATTCATTTCGGGTCGACCAGAACGTAGCAGGATGTTCAGCATGTGAGAAAGCAATTCTAATCAGCCCATAAAGATCCTTAAAGCCGTATGCCACTCCCGTACAACGTGCAAGTCAATATGAGGTAGAAAAGAGACGTAAGATTAGTAACTTATTTATTTCTAACTAATAGAGGATACCTTCACAAAGGAGAAGCCGCCTTTTTGTTTAGTGAAATTTGCCAAGCTCAAATGGTTGTTGTAGAGTTCACATCATATGTTGATTTTTTTTTTTCTTTCTCTTGAATGATAAGACTATTGAGTACATAGGAATTACGAGAAAGCAAACAAGCTAGTTGTTGACCAAGATTGCCGTATACAAAGTTGGCCATTTCTTTAGTAGGCCAGAACAAACGCCAAGACGAACGAGAGAAGAATTTCTTGCAATCACAAAGCCTAGCGGCACTGCTGGACATAGTTCTGAAGGTCCGGGAAATCGTGCATGTTGAGGAGAGTCTTCTTGACGACGGCCTTGACCTCGGGCTTCTGCTCGTCAGAAACACCGCGGACCTTGGGGATTCCCCATTTGTCTCGGATGCGATAGTAGGCGCAAGTGAGTCCGCTGGCTGTTCGCTCCTGCTCGGGGTACGTTGGTCGCATGCCATTTTCTTGGTGACGTCGCTTCTGGCCAGCAGGGAAGCGCTCGCGGAACTCTTTTTCGATCTCCTTCCAGGCCATCCCGCGCAGGATGGCGCAGACCATGATGAAGGCGTGCTCTTCCTCGCCGTATGCATGGCGAGGCTCGCGAGAAGTGTTGGCACAGGCATTCCTGGGCGAGCCACATGGAGAGCTCTGGTGGTTAGTTGGAGGTGAACCATGGTCCGAAGCGTCCATGGGCTTGCTCTCGATGTAGTTGGTATTTCCAGTGGTGCTTGACTGCGCGTAGGTGGACGTTGAGTTGATCGAGGCCCACGGCGAGTGTTGGGCAGAGGCGGTGACGCATGCGCCAGAATCTTGGGCCTGGGCGTGGTCGCCATGAACAGAAGGCGACGGGTGGTTTAAATCTGCACTATGGCCGTAGTAGGCATAGCTGGCAGAGTGGTACGGGCTCTGGCTGGCTCTTCCAGAGGCTGAGCGGCTGCCTGGTGCAATAAAGTCGAGGGACATTCTCTCAAGACCGCGAGAGTTTGGGCTCTGCACAGCAGCCCCCGAATGACAATTGATAGAGGAGGGGCTGATGGAGTTGTCGCAGCTGCCATTGGATGGCGGGGTGGATGGACCCCCATCGAGAATGTTCCGGAGATTGCTCATGGCGGATGAGGCAATGCGATGGCAAACGAAGGAGAGATAAATCCAATCTTTTTCGATGACAAAATGGCCTGCGTCAGGTTTGACGCATGCGTTCGGGCTGAGTCTTCGTCGAGCAAAGAGGTAGTGGGAGAAGTTGGAGGCTGGTAGCGTGTCCAGCAGTCAACCGTGCAGCTCTTGATCTACCTACCAAAACCATTTGGTCTGATCGACCCACTGTCGCTTCTGCGTCATAAATGCAGGCTTGTAAGCTTAAGGAGAAAAGCAGGGGTGTTGTCAACGGACATGTGCTTCTGCAGCCGTCCGCTAGCCAATGCTCCACCAAAAATGACCCCGGTCAAGGACGTTGTGCTTCCTAAGATGCTTTCGGTAGAGGAAATCTTAACGCTCCAGTACTTTCAGGCAACACGCCCTGTTCCCGGACGAATCTCATCGATCCAGCAAGGCGCGGAGTACATGAATCGGCCCGTTAAGTTCAGCAGGGGAATCTCGGCAGAAGCACACGCTAAAGATATTGAGAAGCTGGAGACGTCTAGTGCGGGTGCGTACCGGTGGCGAGATTAGGGAAGCAGCGATATTGGTGGACGAAGGATGCGATGTCGGTCACATGAGCGGCAAGCTGCATATCGTGTATGCCGACACTCTGGTCGGTACCGAAGTCAACAAGTGCTGAGGGTAGCTGCGCCCGGCCGATGCAAGGTTGCACCGGCCATCCAGTTAGAGACCAGATCGAGCAGCCATCAGCGCTCAGACGTGGCACGCAGGAAGGCGGCAGAGAGATGAAAGGGTGTAGTGCAGAGCGAGCAGCGGGTGGGCGCGGAGCATGGAGGTGTGATCTTCTAAACGGACGCACTGCATCCCGGTGGCACAGACAGAGGTGAGAGTGCTGGAGAAGGGCTTACAGGCTGCAGGCTCGCGGCAGCTTGTTTCAACCAGATCATCACGCTCTGGTTTGGCCGGACCATATGTGACTGCTGAGCAGATGTTTCTCTACAGAGACTTTCATTAGCTATTCCCGTGCCACTCAGCCCAGGTGAGCGTAGCACACGACCGACAGGCGGCGACGAGTCGGCGTTTCAAGCGCGGCGCAGATGCTGGTGTTACGCATCAGCAGAACACTGCAGCCGGATGCTAGCGTAACGATTACAGGTGCCACAAACAGAGTATATGTTGTGACACGATAGGCTCGGACTGCATCAGTCCACAGACAAAGCATTGCACGGTGAAATTCGGCGGCGGTACTCTCATGCATGGAGTCGGGGCAGGGGCCTGTACGCTCGGGCCACGCAGGCATCTGTTGAGTTTCCTAGGTGTTTAGTGTGGCAGTTCGCAGACATGAAGAGTAGTCTGCGGCGCTGGAGCAAGTCAGAAAAGCTGATGCTGGAATTTGGAGGGCGGGGATATATGCTGCGACAATAACGAGGATGCATGGTACGGTGTTACAAAACATGCGCCGTGTTTCTTCTGCAACGCTGCATTCATTGACCCAAGGAAATTTGTGACTTGTTTGCATACCTGTAATTCATCGACCTGGACTGGGGTGCACTCTCACGCCAGTCATAGCCTGAGTCGGCTCGTCAGCGCTCTCGCCGACGTGTTTGGGAAGCATGGGCAAAACTCTCTCAGATTTCTTGTTGCTGTATTCAGTAGGTAATTTTTTTTTCTCGTTTTGTTTTATTAGTGTGTTGTTGCTTCCATCGCTCGCGAGTCTCCCTTGCGCCGTAGTTAGACTGGTTTTCTCAACTCTTGTGGCCTCAATGCCATCGGCCAGGGTGAGCGTTGACCCAACCTTTTCTATGGGTATTTGATGTCTCGCAGATAAAACCTTGTTCGGGCGAGAGGCCATCAAAAGACTCTGCTCCTGTACATACGCATGGTCAACTAGCAGAAGCCGATGTGGAGGCTGGACGTACACATCGTCAAGGCGGTAGTCCAAATATGATGTAGACTGAACATCAGATGATCGACCAGGATAGGTCTGGAATGGTGGCGTGGTGCTTGCCGCACACTCACGGAACAGAGCAAGGCTAAGTGAAGCAAGAAAAGAATGGATGAATAGCGTAGCAACATACATGAGACGGCTATTGTGTCTCTGTAGAAGACACCGTGGCCTGGGCATGCCAGTAAAATCCAGTTTATTCCATGTGTCTTGATGCTGCTGCAATTATCCGGTAACTGTGTCGTCTGTAGCGACGATGATCTGCTAAAGAGCAGCTGGCTTTGTCTCTTCGGTATTGGGTTGGTTCCATGGCTGCACTGGGTCGTTAGAGGTGTCAGGAGATGTTAATCAGACTCATATGTACATACCTATCTGCGTCGCAGTGAGCTAGAGCGCTTAGCGGCGTGGCGGTATTTCTCTCCCTCCCTCCCTTTCTCCCTTTCTCCCTTCCTCCTTTTGGCCAGCCCGAGAAGATGCTCATTGCGGGTTAACGGCGAGGACTTTGTGTTGCCTCCTCGTACAGACGACTGTACTCCCAAAGTAGCCCTCCGACTTCAAGTTTCACCGGTTCGACGATGGAATTGAGAAGCTCCTTACATCTGCTCGCAAGATGCCAGGATTGTTCAAGGAGAACCATGCCGCGTATCTCACCTGCAACTCGTTCTCTATTATCTCATCGAAATATGCCAATTTGATTGTCAGCGATGTGGTTCACTGCGTCTGAACAAGTCATTCCATATCTCGTATCTTGATGCTAGCCACAGGCGCGCGCGGCGCAGACCAGATGTGCAGTCCAGAAGAAATGACTTAAATGAGGTCAGAAAATCCACGAAAAGACACTCATCAAATCCAGAGGAAAGACGGTCGCGCAAAGTGCGCGTACAAAGGCGAATAGCCACGGCTGGTGCCGGCCCTCGCGTGACGAGGAATTTCCTCTGATGAATTTCCTAGCATCCGCGGCGACATGGGGTAGCGAGGCCTGGAGCACTGGCTTACCCCAAAGTTCGCCCTATCATCTGATCTCCAGATTCTCTGTAGTGTGGACCTGGTCGAAAGTCGAAAATTGGGACGTTTCATATATTTCTAAAGAATGGAGCAGAAGCCAGGTACTAGCGGACTGGGTAACTGGTCGATGCACTAAAGCAGCGATGGATGACGGAAGTGCGGGCGGTTAAGGTTGTTGTTCACTTCTTGAATTCTACTGTGCAAATGTTCAGCTGGCTTAGGGCCGGTAAGGTGGTACAGACGCCGCATGATAAGTAGACGGAGTTGGGTTGACAGATGAGGCAAGGCAGCAACGGATGAAAGGCGCAACAATGTATATGTGACGGCCTCACGTCTTCATAGACGGCATCGTAGCCTAAGTAGACCAATCCAATCCCCTATTTATCAGGCTAACAATCGCCATCTGTCTACCTTTGCTATGCCTTATTATCTCCTATACACCCGAACGTTGATATCAACTTGCTTGACAAACCAGTAATTAATCTCCTTCCATTCTGCTTTTGGATCGACAAGCTCGATGCGGAAAGACCGAAGGAATTGTGGAAGAAACTTCCAGATTTCCACAGCAGCAACCTACCCCACATCCCGAAGTTAGCACCTATACATATAGAAAGAGTTTCGTAAAACGCACATTCTTTCCAATGCACTGACGTGTACCCTGTCCAAATTGGAACATGTGTCTGTCCATTTCCTTCGCCTCGGAGCGGAACCAGCGATCAGGGTTGAAGTCGTCCGCATCCTCGCCGAAGATTGGTTTTACAAAGTGGAATGTAGCTGGATTCACGCCAACGCGGTACTGGGACTGTCAGCATTATCTACTCTGAAATTTATGATGAGGTAGCTTACTCCAGCCGGGATATAATGACCGCAGAGCTCGCGACCACCGTCGGGGACGTGACGCGGGAAGGTGAGAGCAATGGGTGGGAATACACGCATGGCCTCCTTGCAGACTGCAGACAAATAAGGCATCTTCGAAGCCTCGGCGTACGTGATGATTGGGCTGAGCTTGCCCTCGGCTTCATGTCGATCGATCTCACCCTGCAGCTTCGTGTGGGTGTCGGGATTCTTGCAAAGGTTGTACAGCGCAGAGCGGATGGCAATGGCAGTAGTGTCGCTGCCGGCGAAGATGGCCGTATACGACTCAGTGTACACATCCGTGATATCGAAGGCTGGAGACTTTTCACGGCTTACTTCCAACAGCTTTTCAAGCATGTCCGGCCGGCCTTTGCCCGATTCGACCCGCTCGTCCACCAGCTTCTTCGACACTGCGGTCAAAGAATTGAACACTGATACGCCGTGCCTGAAAGTCGCTGAAAACGGTAGCAGCAGGATTTGCAGCGGCCACAGGACCTTTGGAAGCACTGCCATACGGATAGCGTGCGGTAGGATGATGTCCACAGCGGCGATGTAGCCTCCGATATCTTTACTTTCGCGTAGGAATCCGAACATACGACCGAAGAACAGCTCTCCGATAACGTCAAACGTATACCTAGCGGCATGTCAATTGTCTGCATTTGAGTTATCTAGGGAGTAACCCACCAATGCACCCACTCAGAGATGTCGAATGCATCACCTCTGTCGGCGAGCTCTCCCATGCGCTGCATGAACAGCTCGACGACAGAATCCACGTATTTTTCGTTTTCCAGAACCGTCTTAAAAGCGAATATGTGCTGGATCATGCGGCGACGGAACGTGTGCTTCTTCTCGTCCAGCTGCGTGAAGCTGTCGGCGTGCGGAGAGAGATTTGGTGCCTGGGTGAGGTAGAAATCCGTCTTGGTGAAGCCACCGTTGACAGCGTAGATTTCCTTCCAAGCTTGAGGGTCGCACACCGAGCACTCGTTGGGAGCGATTCTCACAATAGGGCCTTTTCCGAATCGTTAGCGAAAGCGAAAGCAGGCGGCAAACGGAACCCCCCGACCATATTGATCGTGCAATCTTTTTGTGTAGCGGTGCATGTCCTCTGCATTGATCTTCCGCAAATACCATAGCCGCGAGATAGAAGCCCAGAAAGGACCCGGAATCTGGGAGAGGGGGGAGAGGAATCTTTGATAGACGATCCAGCCGAGGCAAAAGGCAGCGAGCGAAACGGAGCAGAGAATGGGATAGGAAAAAGAAAAGGTCATTCTCGCTCCACTGGGCATACAAGCCGGAGATAGGCAATGCGGTGGGTGGAACAATGCATCTGGGGCAGCGGCACTGTCTATAGTTATGTAGAGCTGTGGGAAAGGCCGATCATATCCGAATGTATGGAACCAAGGATTACAGCGCTGAATCCGACCGCTGGCTTGACAACGATGGGCCCCTAAAGCAAGCGTGACAAGGGTCTTTGGCCGTATTTTGATGATGTGATAGGCCACGTAGAAAACAAGTACGCTGGCGAACATGTGTAGAAGCCATTCGTAAAACTATTAACGCGCGTGCGGGGTCATCCCTACCGCGGGCCGGCGGTTCCGACAGCAGTCATCCGCGCCGCACCCACTTTTCCATTAGCTTAGATAGGCGTCCGGACGACTCTGTTTTACTATCTACAAACTCTCCGAGTTTGCCTTGGCATTCATCACCGCTCGAGTGCTGAGCCGCAATTGCCTCGTCACGAGCGAGATTGCTGAACACAGTTGATGAGGATCCTACATGAATCGGGCAGGCGGAAAGGATCCAGGGTCCTCGGCCAGTGCGGCACAGCGCTGTGCCACACAACACAACTCAGGAATTATTTTCCTCGCCAATTCAAGTCCTCTGACTCCGTGTTCTTCTATTGGCCCGCATGTAGCGGTGTAAGCACCTTCGCCGCAATTCTTCAGACCAAGAGCGCCCATCTGCGGCACAGCACCCCTTTCTACCGTGCTCCCAGACCTAATGGGAGACGTGCCTCTGACTTGGAATGACGAGGCACCTCTAGGTTCTCTTAGAGGCATAATGTGCTCGTTGTTGAGAGCAGATGCTGAGATCATATGAAACCTGGCCTGCTACTGATTGCTGCGAGACCCACTGTTGGACCAACTTACTCATGGTGCTGGACTTGGTACCAAGGCTACCGTTTGGTCTGAGTTGATGCCGCGCTCTTAAATAGACTCTCGTCCCTGCGGCGCTGACCCAAGCTTAATAGCAGTACCTAGCGACTCGACAGAATGGCATCCGAAAACCATTCGTACTTTGCCATATGGTGCTATGTGGCATACGCCTTCGGTACATTCGTTGTCCTTCTGCGGTGAGTGCAGCACAACTCTCCCGGAATCCCACGTCTTGACAGGATCCAGGCTCTATACGAGGCTCTTTATCGTCACCAGTCTGGGTGCCGACGACTATTTTGCTATCGCTGCAACTATATGCTCAACGGGAATCACTGTCTGCATTCCGTTCATGTTCGGCCTTGGGATCGGCAAGCACATTGCTGATCTGACTGCATACGAGGTCAACCATGGCAGAAAGGTCAGCGAAAGCCTTCTTTGCCGTTTCTTTCAGCCACTGACGACTGCCAAGTGGGCATGGTATACTCAGATCATCTACTACTTAGCATTGGGGTGAGTGAGGCCAAGAAAGCGGCTTCTCGCGACTGACCTTCCGACAGCCTCATCAAGACCAGCATCGTCTGTTTGTATCTACGCATTGCCTCTCATCCGGCACACATCAAGTTTCTATACAGCCTAGGAGCCCTCATTTTCCTCCACGGGATTGCATCTACTTTTGTAGGCTACACGTCCATCCTCTATCTTTTCTACAAACTAATAGCCATCGAGGCCACATTGGGCATGTGCACGCCCATTTCAATTGTGTGGAGTAGCACGTTCCCCGTCGGCTGCATCGATCTCCTCTCCTTCAACTACTTCAACGCCGCATTTCATATACTGACCGACATGGTCCTCGCTCTTTTGCCAATTCCAGTGTTGAATAATCTGCAGATCGAGCAGGCGCAAAGAAGTAAGTGAGCTCTCTCCGTTTGTCTTAATATACTGACCGATATCTCATAAACTCAGGAGGCCTCGTTATCATTTTTGGCGTAATCATCCTTGCCGTTGCCGGTACCATTGCTCGGCAAGTCACAAATGCCATTGCGCTTAATGCAGGCGCCGAATTCAGCTACGAATGGGCAGCTGCCGAGCTGTGTACATGCATTGAGGTCAACATGGGGCTGATCTGTGCCTCCGTACCCGCGTTGCAGCCGCTGTTCAAGAGCACGTTCAGGGGCTGGTCCAGCCTGAAGCGGTCACAAGATGATTCCAGCGGAAGAATGAATTCTGGAGGTGGCGTGTTTTATTCCAGAGGCACGAACAACCTACGCCGACTAAGTAGTGGCATGGGTGACGTAACTGAAGGGTCGTCGAAGAAACATGGAACAAGAGTGACGCATACACCGGCTAAGTGGTGTAGTGAGAGTGAAGAGAACATCTTCTTGGGAGGGATTGAGACGCAACTAAGTAGCCAGCAGAGCAAACAGCAGGGACAAGGGCATATGTGTGATGACTAATATCACAACTCTGATCACACATCTGCTGCGGATGCAGGCCGGATAAGGAAATGTATGTAAAAGAAGCGGTTTGGGCATTTTCATGCTCTCTAGTGCTTCTGGCAAGAACAGTAAATACGTCGAGCGGGCCGACAGTATGTCAAAAGCAGGTAGCACTCAATGGTCGCGAAATAGCTAGTATAGAGAAACAATAATCATCGTCTGCACGCCCTAATGTACGTGGGATGGTCTGGGCCGAATTGATCTATTCGGCCTCCGATGTCTTTTGTGAAGGTGTAAGAGTCGTCTGTATATCTCCATGCCCCTCACTCGTCATTACCCTCACTTTTCAGTACGCCATGCGCATTCGAGTACCATGGGTTCCGGCGAAGTAGAGAATTCTGCGCGGACGCTGTTGTCAATTCACTGCGTTGAAGCACCAGCTTATACGGAACAATGGCGAGGAGCTGGTACTCGAAGGGACCCGGTTCACACTTGACCTTTCACTCGTGCTATGGAGGTTCCTAGGTAGCGAAAGGGTCAGCGAGGTACTACTTGAGATGACTGCGGACGAGCTTGAGAAACAGGTTCAAAAAAAAAATAAAGAATCGAGGCAGTGCGTTCAACGCGAAAATCACAGGTGGCAAACGTCAGGCGAAAACTCAATCAATCGAAATCCTAAGCGGAAGTTCCTCGATGAAGAGGAAGAAATAGTTGTTAACTTTTCGTTGCAAAGGAATGACATTGTTCCACGGACTTGCCTTAAAGCAATGTTCTACTTGATAGCCCGGCTGGAGATCCGTACCGTGTGACTACAACCGTTGCGACAATTTCATAGCGCACTCAACTATATTGCTTCCCTAAAGCAGTAACAATTCTTTAGCTCAATCCGAATGGCCAGCCTACTAGCACAGAGCAGTGTTGAAAGTGGGTGGATCGTCTCGAGGTGCTCGACGTCGATATTTCCAGCCATCGGCATTGATCGCTGCAGCGGGGACACAAACCTCTTATTGGCCGGGCCGATCGTCCACTTAGCTTTCAGAGCGGTTGTCTCTGCAGCAGTGTGACAGCTGACTCAGAACTGGAGTAATTGCTGGTCAAGACGGATTTTGACAGTCAAGATTGCTGCCTCGGCTTCAGTATAGGTGAATCCACCGCCTTGAACGCTCTAGTAGTCGCCCTGCCCACAATCCTCTACACTGCCTCTAGTAGTCTCATAGGTGGTGCTGTTTCGACTGGCGCCCACATTAGGGCCGCGTAGTCGACGCTGAAGCCACTGTGGCCGAGAAGAGTTGGCGCACACTCCTTGGCCAGATACCCTATAATCGCTTCAGTGCCAGGGCTGCTTGGACGTCCCTCTTCGCGATCCTCCCCACGTGGGCCTTGAACGCAGTTTCTAGTCGAAGACAACGCCCAGAATCTTTGTTTTTGCCTTTCAGTGAACTAACCTCTCTTCCCTAAACGACTATCGGCTGATCAGCTCACCTCTGCTCGTTCCGCATGAAGTGAATAAGCGTCATCTTCTCTGCATCGACCGTCGCGCCGCTTGTCGCTTCCCACTCTTCGGCTTGAGCCACCATTGTTCTTTGATGCCTCGCAACGTTCTCGCTTGCGGGCTGACCGGAAACCAAAGCGCTGCAGTCGTCAATGAACACGACAGCTCCTTTGTTCTTATTAATCACGGACGGCGCCAAGTCGGCGTTGAATAATAGGAACAGTATCGGTGAGAGAGGTTATCCCTGCGGAAGCCCTGCTTGTGGTGTCCATGGCGCTTGAGGTTTTACCGTCTACCACTACCGAAATACTTCTGCTGGAGCCGTATACCTTCACCCATTTGAGTAGCATTTACGGCACCCTTCTTTGTCGGAGCCGCTGGAGGAGCACGTCTCGCGCAACGCCGTTGTAGGCTCCCTTGACGTCGAATGGCAGGAGCGATACCTTTGCCCTCGCGCGACGCCTCATAGATGTGTTGCCGGAGGACCGTTAGCGCCTACACCGTGGACCAATTCTTTCTAACGCTGAAGTGGTTCGTAATGTTGTTTGCCCTTCGAAACATGGTAGGGGATAGTCTATCATAGTCACGTGACTGACGAGCACAGCTCCTGCGGTGCAGGAGGAAGCCAAGGCCCGGCATTCAAGTGTATTACTGTAATCCAAGCATTGCTGATGGAGAACAGTGCGCTCACCTACCATCGCTTACCATCTCTTGTATTCTCTTCCGTTATCAGCTTTCCCTCGGTATGCTTCGGGATAGCAGACATCTGGCAGTTAAGACAGCTCTAGCCTGAACCTGCATTTCTGCTTGTCCTCATTCACCTTACTGTCTCTGTTGCCCGCTTCCCTGTCAGCCCTCGCCTATCTCACCGACCTCAAACTCTCCCTCCTCACCCTTCCCGCTTGGCCTCCTTGTCTTCAAGTTATATCGCCATTTCCCACACGCTCTCACACCTATAATTTCGCCCTCTCAGGCTTTCTCGAAGGCCTCATCTTCTTCAAAGATGCCAGACGACAGCATCTCTTTTGTGAGTTCTCGTCACAATTTCACGGTGGGGTTATCGATCTCGTCAGGAACTGGCATTTGAGCTTAGACGGCAATTCTGAACGATAATCGTCAGAACTGCCAGCCTTAGTAGATACAGCGTAAAACAATCTAACCAGCTATCGAGAATGCCGCAAG
>JAJMYN010000155.1:0-10532 GCA_023087525.1 Lasiodiplodia sp. KE8368
TATGACCAGAGGTCTTTTTTTTTCGTGGGGTACGTAATTTGTTAATACACCCCCCCCCCCCCCCCCCCCCCTTCTCGAAAAACGGCCAGAACACACCCCGCTAACAACGCACACAGGGCCACACCATCGCCGAGAACTGCAAAGGCCCGAGACACTGGCAGGCTATGAAAGTCGCGTGCAGAGCACCAGCCAGAAACGTGGGCACGTACCGCAGCTCAGAGAACAGGCGGGTGGTGTGGCGCAACGAGGAGGACAGGCTGCGCCGTTTTTTCACGAAAAAATGTATCAACGGGCACAGCCTGTCGATCCACTACGGGCTAAATGCCGATCAATTTGACAGGAACGAAGTCAACGCGCGGATGTACCGCACCCTAATACTGCAGGAGCAGGGTAGGGACCGGCTCGCGAGGCTCGGGTGGAAAATTCTGGAGAAGATTACCGGGAAGGTGAGATACGGGCTCACTTGGCGGGAGGCCTGGCATGGGGTTGAACAGGCTGAACCCGTTGACAACACAGAAGCGTAGAGATAATAATTATACATTCGCGTTCGGACCATAGCTTCAAGTCCCCATGCTGTGTGAGAAAATTGAATTGTTGTTCTACCCCGAGGGATCGTGATGGTGATTCGGGAGGCGGACTGGAAATAATAAAAATTATATGACTAGTCCCCTCTCGCAGGTGCATTTGCTTTTTGCTCATGTCACGGATAGTTGAAGCTATCGTCTGGAAGAGGATGTCGAATTGAAAATTCTACATATACATCCGGACGATAGCTTCAACTCCCCCCACAAATGTTTTCATACGTATCTTTTGCAGCAGCTCTCGTTGTATCAAACATTCCACATTCCTTTCCGAACACTTCATCTCGCTCAAAAAAAAAAGCCTTGGATCAACGGAAGAAGAGGGAGCATACTAAACGTTAAATATTAAGAGATAATTCCTACAAAAAAGAGACAACCGTCAAAACTCCCCCCCGGAAAATCCTAACCACAAACTACTTGTAGTAATACCATATCGACATGAAAGGTTGGAAAGCCCCGTAGGTAGTTAAAACAACCGGAAAAGAACAAAGTTGGATCCGCTCAAACGTACATTTCGAAGACATTTCATTCATTCCCGTCATGAAGCACAATACAATAACCAAAAGTACGCTGTGAGAGAGAGAGAGAAAGACAGCGCCCTACCTACCTACCGAGGTGGCACATGATTATACCCGGGCGAAGACTGCCAGCTCGACCCGGTATGCGGCGTGTACAACAAGTGGGCACCGCTTCCGCTTTCCCTCCTCTCCTCGCCGGGCAGCACCTGCTCGTAGATGGTATTCGACCGCGACGACAGCAGCGACAAGTCGCTCCACGACTCCCGCTTGCGCGCCGCCCTCCGCCCGCGTATGTCTCCACCCGCAGCGCCGCCGCCCGCCCAGCCGCCAAACCCGTCGTCACTTCCCCCACCGAACACGTCGTCCCTCTTCCGCTTCAGCACGCGGAACCGCAGCGCGCCGCCGCCCTCCTCGCGCACGACCAGCTTGCCGACGCGGCCGCTGCTCTTGCCGTCGATGCGGGCCGCGGTGCGCACGTCGGCGGCGTCGGCGGCGCGGACGACGGCCGACGGGTCGGTCAGGAGGCAGGCGGCGGCGAAGTCGACGACGGGGGGCATGTGGCAGCGGGACTGCAGCACGGCGAGGAGGACGCCCGACACGACGACGAGGAGGTGGAAGGCGAGCCAGGTGCGGACGCGGGAGGGGTCGATGTCGGCGCGGAGGGGGTAGGAGGGGAGGCTGATATTTGTCGGGGTTTGTTGTTGGAGGGCGAGGCGGTCCGTCAGGTCGTTCCAGGAGGCTTGGTACGCCGCGGCGAAGGCGCCGGCGACGAAGCCGTCGAGGTTGTCCCAGGTGGGGGCGTAGGTGGCGTTGCCGGTGACGATGCTGAGCATGGTTTCGGGGAGCATGCCCATTATGATGGGGAGGAGCGGGTCGGGGGAGAGGGTGAAGGGGGCCGTGGCGTTGCCGGGACGCTCGACGACGCCGGGGGAGATGATGGAGCAGTCGTGGCATTGCGTCGTGCCGGCTTCGACGGTGGCTTCGGCGAAGAGGTAGCAGTTGGTGTAGTTGGTCGGGCCCTTGGCGCTGTAGGGTTTGGTTTTGGGGAGGGCGCCGAAAACGCTGCTGCTCTTGCCGCCTCCGGCGCAGGTGGCCGTGGCATTCTCGCCTAGGTTCTCGGTGAGGACGGCGATTTTGAAGGTATCGTTGAGGCGCGTGGCGTTGGGCCAGGCGGATAGCCAGGAGTCCATGGTTCGGTTACGGAGGATGATGGCGTTGCCGGGGAGGGAGGCGCGGATGGGGTTCATGGGGCTGGTGACGTTGAACAGGCCGTTGTGCTCATCCAGAAATTGCTCGAAGCTTGGGTCGTAATCAATCCATGTCAGGTTGCTCATGTGGAACATGGGAAGGGTGGTGTTGCCGATGGTCGTGTTTGTGAGGAGGGCTTGGTAGCCCTTGGTGTGGTTCGAAAGCTCATGCTCTCTGAAGGCTGGGGCCCAACGTCTGCTCGGCACTCTCTTGGTTGAGTTCATGACTGTGTAGAAGTCCGGGCCATGGCGATGGATGACGGCAAGGCCAGAGGCTCTTTTGATGGAAAAGTCTCGTGGTTCAATGTGCTCCTGGAACTCAGTGAAGGCGAGCGTTGGCCCGGCTACGTTTAAGGAGACGTTGTAGTCGGCATGGTGCAGTCTCAGTTCAGGTACCCAAGACACGGCGCCCTGAGCAAGTGGAGCACTCAGCTGGGCGGGGATGAGAAGGAGGAGCAGGACAATAGTGCCGAGTTTGAAGCCATTGAGGCCCACCGGGCCTTGCTCAAAGGAGAAAATACGCTCGATCTCTTGTAAAGTGATGCCACACTTCTCCAGGAGGATGAAAATGGAGCGCTGGGCGGCGATGCTTGAGCAGACATTGAGGGTCAGGCGCACAAGCACCAGGGCAGCTGAAATCAGTGTGGTGACGTCGGCCTGACGAAGTTTGCCCTTGAAGATGTGGACGATGGTTGCTCCGAAAGGGGCGTCTGAGGACGAGGGAAAGGTTTGGCCATCGAGGTAGGCAAGTGCAATGACGGCGAAAGCAATGACAAGGATGAGGTGCAGCGGGAAGAAGTACCAGGCGCGGACAGAGCGAAAGATGCGGCTAGTCCGGCGACTCTTGTCGGCGTAATGGACCGAGTCAGACGGGTCCTGGTGCATCATGTCGGGCGCGAAGACTGACAATGGAGCAGGGCGGGAGCAGGGCTGTCATATGCTTTGGGTGAGTGCAGCAGCTGACGCCAGCTCTTGGCAGTTAATCAGCTTGAATTTGGGAGCGCCACGCTCGTAGAGCTGCGCGTTGGGTCTTACCTGCATCGAGCACAGCGTCGCCGCCACGCCGCCATGGATGAAAACCGCCCAATCGAGCAACCGTAGACCCGTCAACGGCGCCACTCCGCCCCACAGACAGGCCCCCCGCCTTGTGATCGCCGCATGTTTGTGCGTCGACACCTCAGCAGTGCCGTTGCGACGGGCGATTATCTTTGTCTGCAGTGGGGGCCAAGGATGAGGCTCCAGAGGGAAGGGCGAAGGCGGGGCCGACATGCGGAGCGGGAACTAGTCCGCATAGGGCGACGGCTAGAAGAAGGAGCGACCCTTGGCTCCAATCAACCTCGACACTCTCTTTTTCTGCTCTCCCACTCACTGCCACCTCGCCTTGCAGCGTACCTATGACGTCTGTCCAAGCGCTGACTCGAGTGGCGAGGCCGCGAAAGACACTATTTTGGACCCCAAGATGAGGGGCAAAGTCCTTGGATACACAATTTTCCCATTTCGATCTAGTTCGCCTCTGACCAGCGACGATTTCTTAATAATGCCCGAGTTTCGATCCTGATTCCAAACGCGCGTCCTCACTCGTTCGCTAAACGCCGCTGTGCCGCTTGCAAGGCGCAGCAGCGTATTGGCCCACAAATCACGACAAAATTAGCTACGCGAGGCTAATCTTGCTCTTTGGGCTTTACCGCCAGCATGGATTCACCGCGTTTAAGAAGACGTCTACGTCCCTATCGACACCCAACATCCTCCCCACTCGGATCCATGAGGGACCGCTTTTGACCCAGGAGATACGAGTTCTGACAGCTTGGCGGCAGCATTGTTATGCCTGCTCACCCGGACATCCCGCTCCAAGCTGTCTCAAAATCATCCTATCACAAGCATCATGGTCGATCTGCTTCCGACTCACAGCCCTTCATTCTGGACCATGATACTGACCGTCTGCTGCCTGCACATGCAGATGACTTGAGCAAGCCCAAGAGCACATTCGTTGAAAAATGGGTACCAAAAGCCCTACAACCGCAATGGGCCAGGATATCCCACCGCCTCCCTCAAGGCTGGCGTTTTAGCGCCTCCCTGGGCGTCCTCATCTCTTTCACAGCCCTCGTTGTGAATATCATGGTTGCTGCATGGTCATATACCGTCATCCGGGACAAGGGCGGCAACTTCTTTTCCGCGCCCATTTTCACCGGCGACTGTGGAGACATTGAGGCATGGGGTAGCTTGGTGCATCTAGCAATTAACGCGGCGAGCACGCTTTTGCTTGGCGCGAGCAACTCGGCCATGCAGATATTATGCGCTCCGAGCCGAAAGGCCGTTGATGATGCGCATCAGAAAGGCTCGTGGCTGGATATCGGAGTGCCCAGCATTCGCAATCTGGCTTGGATCCGGGGAAAGAAGCTCGCACTGTGGCTCGCCTTGGGGCTCTCATCCATCCCTCTGCATCTCGTGTAAGTGTCCTGTTCATACTGGGGAGGTGAACGGTGGCCGATCTGACTGCTTGGCCTGTTCAGCTACAACTCGACCTTTTTCGTATCGACCAGAAACCACCACTACGATGTCTACGTTGCCAATGACCAATTTGCCGAGGGCGTGGATTTTGATGGCTTCATTGGAAAATATGACCAGTCGCCATATTACGCCAATTATTCGTTGCTGAACTTGCCGACCGGAAGTGACCCGATCGTTGTGCAGTCGGCACTGGCTCAGAATGTCTCGTCGAAGGAAGGCGATTTCGAGCGGCTTGAGAAGAATGATTGCATAGGAAACTACTCCAGAATCATCCTGCCGGACCGTCGTAACGTAATTCTCGTTACAAAGACCAAGCCAGCCGACAATCAGCAATTGCACGAGATTGTTACCTTCAACGAGACTGCGCTTCCGGAGCCGGACAGTATCTCCTGCAATGGCTCCACCACAGGGCACGTCTTGACATCTGAGCTTGGGCCAGTGAGCTGCGCCGCAAACTCGTCCCTGTACGGCATTGCACACTACGCCCAGCCAGTAGTGGGGCTGCAAGCGCCTTACTACAGAAATTGGTATTATTGGGTATGCTCCCAGCAAGGATACTACTATTCCGAGGACAGATTGGTGGATGAGCTCGGCGGCGAAACCTTGAACATCACCATGCCTGACTTCATGAAGCCCCCGAAAGAGTTGTGCAGTGCTGGGCTCTGGGAGGACTACCTGAACGAGACATGGAACGTATATGGCTTTGAGGTCGACTACTGCCTCAGCGAGAAGCTTCAGGGCCAGTGCAGCTTAAACGTTGCCGTCAGCCTTCTGTTCGTGGTGATAGTCTTTAACTTCATCAAGCTTGTGGCCATTATCAGCACTATCTACACGATCAAGGATAATCCGCTTATCACAATAGGGGATGCTATCTCATCATTCATCGAGGAGGAAGACGTTACCACGCGAGGAATGTGTCTCCTCACCAGAGAAGATGTAGTCCAGCAGACCAAGCACGAACCAGAGAAGCAGAAAGGCCTACTCTCAAGGTTCAGAAGAGGTTCTGCATCGAGGGGCGGCTTCCAACTACTATCACCAAAGCCATTCGAGCCCAGAAACCTCAGATGGTACCGCGCCGCAAGCAAAGGACGGTGGATAACCGCTTTCACCCTGTAAGTTCACCAAAAACACAACAACATCCCGTATCCGCAACGAAATCAATCCCCCACACTAACCGAAACCGCGCCAGAACCCTCCTCGCCATCCTCGCCCTGACCGGCCTCTTCATCTTCGCCGCCACCCAGCTCTCCGCCGACCTGACGCCATCGTACCCGACCATCTGGTCCTTCGGCTTCCACACGACGACGCCCTACACGCTCATCACGCACTGGTCGCTGCCGCTGACGGGCGCCCACGCCGTCGTCCCCATGGTGCTGATCTCGAACCTGCCTCAAACCCTCCTCTCAGCCGTCTACCTCGGCCTCAACGGGCTCCTAACAACCATGTCGCTCGCGCGCGAGTGGGCCGCGCACGCCGCCTCCTCGTCCTCGCTACCGCTGCGGTCGCTCCGCGTCTCGTCATCCGCCCCGCGCGGCGACCAGCGCTCCGCCTACTTCCTCTCCCTGCCCTACCGCCTCGCCGTCCCCTTCGCCGCCCTCGCCACCCTGGCCCACTGGCTGCTCAGCCAGAGCCTGTACATGGTCAAAGTCGACGCCGTCGACGCCCACGGCGATCTCGTGCGCGATGGGGCTGATGGTGGTAACGCCTACGGGTATTATTCGATCACCACGTGCGGCTACTCGCCGCCTGCCATCGTCGCGTCGGCGGTCGGCATCGTGGCTTTCGCTGCGTTTGTGTGTGGCGTCGGCGCGAAGAGGTTGGGGAAGAATGGGATGCCGTTGGTTGGTAGTTGTAGTGCGGCGATTGCGGCGAGTTGTCACGGGGGAGCGAGGGGCGGCACGGTGGTGGCGTGGAAGCCCTTGGCCTGGGGAGAGGTGGTGGGGGGCGGGGGAGAGGGAGAAGATGGGGAAGGGGTGGGGCGATGTGGGTTTGCGAATGATGGAGGGGTTGAGAGGCCGGTGCCAGGGAAGCTGTATGCTTGATGTGGTATCGTGTTTGGGAAGGGGGGGTGTGAAGACGGGTAGGTGCATGTTGTGGACGGGAACATGCACCTTTTGTATGATACCCTGTTCGTCTTGCGCAACCGTTGAGTAGCCCTCATGACTTGCCTGTTTGCTCTGCGTGCAGGCGGAAGCTGAAGCCGAATGCTAGCGTGTCGATCACGCATCTCATGTGCATATCAGGGGAGATTTGCGGTGGTACGATAGGTTAGAGTTCACCTAATACAACGCGATGCTGCCGCCCGGCTGCGGAACCTAGCTCTAACCCTTGCATGTGTAACCGTTCTCGTTTTAAGTTCCTACAGGAAGCAATTTCGGCAATCCCGAGCTTGTCCGAGCCAGGAACGGAAATGATTGGTGTAGGAACGCGAACACGAAGTATATACGAAAAGGGAAAGCGGAATGGGGGGGTCAATGCTTAACCTCTTGAGATAAGAATAGACTTTGGTGCCGCGCTCGCGCATTTAATACAGGGCGTTGCAGAAATGTCCAGGTTTCAGATATCCACGTCCTCCTTCTCGACGACTTTTCAGAGGACGACGCAATGGCTTCCGACCAGCAGAGCTATCGGCTCTACGAATACCAGCCAACACTGATCGGAGCCGGCATCTTCTCCGCCATCTTCTGTCTGTTAATCGCCGTCCACCTCTGGCTGCTGATCAGAAACAAGACATGGCATATGGTTGGATTCTTCATCGGCGGTGTTTGTTAGTCTTCCTCCAGGAACCCGACCTCGACAAGATTTAACAATTTCCAGTCGAGCTCGTCGGTTACGCTGCTCGGTCCACGTCCGCAACCCAGAAGGAAGACCAATGGTCCATCGAGCCCTATCTGATCCAAAGCACCTTCCTTCTGGTCGCGCCTTCGTTCTTCGCAGCGTCGATCTATTCGGTCCTCGGGCGCATCATCGCGTCGACGGACGGTGATGCTTACGCGCTCATTAAGAAACGCTGGGCTGCGGTGTTTTTCGTGTTGGCAGATGTGTTCGCTTTTCTGATGCAAGCAGTTGGTGAGAAGCACCCCCGAATATATGTCCGAGGTAGCGCATTCAGCACGATTCGCTCACACACTAATACAGGAGGCGGCCTGATGGCAATGTCCACTTCCGACCCCACCAGGTACACACTGGGACAGCACACGATCGTGGGCGGCTTGATCGTGCAGCTCGTGGTCTACTTCATGTTCTTCGTCTCCGCGGCTACGTTTTACCAGCGCATGGACTCGCTTCCGCCAGTGAAAAAGCAGAAACATGCGCGTATCGATTGGCAGCAGCACTTGGTCACGCTGTTCGTCGTCAGCGCTTTCTTCATGATCCGCACCATCTTCCGCATTGTCGAGTATGCCAAAGGACACGACGGGTACCTGGTCACTCACGAAGCGTTCTTGTACGTCTTTGATGCTTTGCCAATGGCGCTCATTATGGCGTATATGAGCTGGAAATACCCTGTCCTTGAGAGGAAGAGAAGAGAGGGGAATCACCGTTTCCATTTAGCCAGGGTTTCCGAAAGGGGCCCGAGTACGCGAGGAGAGGAATCTCTAGCAAGTGAGACCGCTTGAGGCGGATGTAACGCTGGACCTCCTGGAATCCAAGAAACTGAATTTGAGAAACAAATCTTGAGGCACGCTTGCCAGGTCCGGGTCCGTTGAACTCACTCACGCCACAGAGAATCATCCGCCGGTCTTCTGCACGGGACCAACCGCAGACCTGTATGTACGTATGCCAACGGACATCAAGGTAACAGTACCATCAGTACGGAGTGGGGTCTACGCTGTAAATGCGTCATCTCGACGTGCGGTGCTCCACACGGGAAGTTTACAGAAACGTAATGATCCGGGCTCCTTGAAAATATCTGCGCGGATACTCTTGGTATCATAAACGCTTGAGACATTCTCGGTCTAGCCTCAGGAATCCTGATTGGGCGATCCTCGATCATAATCGTATCCAAAACCAAGACCGGTCATTCTGCACTTCGGGCGATCAAATCGTATTATCAGGAATACTACCACGAACATATTGACGGCCAGAGGACAAGAGAATCTCAAAAGTTCGGACGAAATCTTTACACATACAGCTGTAGGATCCTTCTTTGGCAGCAGTAACACTACGATCGAATGCTACATGTGCTGCCCCTGACAGAGCGGAAAGCCGAAGCGTCAGTTGGATAAAGTGGAAGTGGACCATGGCTGCAGCAGTTCCGGTTCGGTGACCCACACACATCCAAGGACGCGTGGTCCGCCACTACTAACAAATATTCAAGACGTGGAACGCTGGCGTACTTGATTTAAGGTACCGAGCGTCCATTCGATCCGAAGCTTCTATACGGGAGAAACGGACGTCAGCTTCTCGCTATGCTTATATTGAAGCACATAAACAAGCTGCTTTCAATAATTTGAACAGAACACGTCTCAAAGGAATGGTAATGGGCAGCTGAATATGAATGACGGATGGTCCATCTAGAAAGACCCTGTTCAAACCATACCGTACCTGAACCAAGTAATGCTCAAGGGTCTTGTCTCGTGCTAAAACTAAGAAAATAGTGAACCATAGATCACAACTACTGTTCCAAAAGCCCTGAAGTCTATTATTACCACCGAATACCCCAGTCCATACTGCAGTGAAAAGCCAGACTCCGCCCAAGCCCCAGACTCAACCTACCCCAACCTGTTGGCCCATGGAGACTGACCAAGTCAAGCCGAAACCTCATCTGCATCTCCATACGCCTACAACAACCGAACAACCAACTGTGCAATGTCAGAGGATGTAAACCCAAGAAACAATGCAGAATTATTCGGCGAAGACGTCACCCATGACTTCCAGAATGGCTTCCCCACGGCAGAAGCCGCACCAACACACCCACGACATACTTACCCTATGCCCCCGCCACAACAAATTTACCCTGCTCTTCCACTGCAGCCGTATCACGGACAACAGCGCAATGGGTACCCAGCGTGGTGGCCACGAGTACCACCCTACCCATACTCAGACTATCCCTTAAACCCAGCAGCAGCATTGCTGCCTTCTCAGCAACCACAGCAACAACAGCCACAGAACTTGCAGCAACTGCAACATCAACATCAACAACAGCTGCAGCACCATCAACAGTTGCCATACCAGCAGCAACAGCTACCATATCACCAATTTCAACTACAGCTGGATTACCAACATGAGTTATACGTTCAACAACATTTGCAACAACAACAGCATCAGCTGCTGCTTCCGCCACAGCAAGCATACCCGCAAGCAGAACAACCACACCAGCATCAACAACCGCAGCAGCAACAACAACAACAACACCAGCATCAACAACCGCAGCAGCAAGCACCGCAGCCACCCCAAAGGAAACGAAAACGGGAAGAAGAACAGCAGCAGCAACAACACCCACAAGCTCCCCCCTCCCGAACCCCGACCCCGACCCCCCACAACCCTCATCCCCATCGTACCCATCCCCATCGCCCCCTTTCTCACCCTCCTCCTCCTCGCCCACGCCCACGCCCACGCCCACGCCCTGCCCCTCCTCCCCTCGCCATCCACAACGCCATCAACAACGCCTTCAACAACACCAACAACAACGCCAACTCCACCACCCCCCCTCCCCACCCCCCCTGGCCAACCCCCTC
>JAJMYN010000156.1:0-10497 GCA_023087525.1 Lasiodiplodia sp. KE8368
TGAGGGAAAAAAGAAAAGTAGAAAAGCTTTGATTAGATAATAATATATTCCCCTATAATCTAGAATTGTTTAAAGAAAGATTATACTACTCTGGAAAAGTAAAGGTAGGAGTAGAATATTTTGTTATTATAAAAATTCGTATAGGCGATATATATCGAAATGTTGGTGAAAAGCAAGAAGAATTCAAATTTTATTCTCTTAATGATTCATCTTTTGAGACATTATTTGAAACTATAAATGATAAATTAAATCATTTATTTAATTTTCCATCAGATAGTAGTTTAGATTATTCTTCTTACGATAGTCTATTATTAGAATTTTACCAAGTTAATATTAAAGATGAATTGAAATCTTATAGTTTAGATAAACTAAAGGAAAAAATGACTAAACCTCAATTTGATAATACCAAAAAAATGTTTAATTATTTTGGTAATTCTATATTTGACATTAAAGGTAAACCTTTAGAATTTAACTTAGATGAAAAAGGGGTAGAAATTAAAGGAATAAAATCATTGGAAGGTTTTAATAAGTTTGAAGATTTATTTTTTGCTAAATTAAAATCAAAACATAGAGATTGTAATCTAGATATTAAAAGTAAGATGTATTTAATAGATTTTAAAAATAGATATTATATTATAGTATTTAATAATATTGGAGTAGATGTAGTAGAGAAATTCTGTTTCAATAGATTTGGTGAGTTAATATCTAGATGTAAAGATATTAAATTACAAGATGGTAATTTGCGTAGAGAATCTGGTGATATGGTTCATATTTTCAATAGTGAGTATGATCTAGTTATGAGTGAAAAGAAAATAGGAATAAGTCCTATTAAAAGTGAATATGCAAAAGTTTCTGAAGGGTTTGTACCAAATACAAATATTGGAGTGTTAGATCTTGAAACGTATGAACATGATGGAGTTGCTAAGTGTTTTGCTGTAGGTTTCTATGCATCTATAGATGAAGCATGTAGAACGTTCTACATAAATAATGATTTAGATAGTAATGAATTAATGAAACGTTGTATCGATGAATTATTAAGACCTAAATATAAAGATATTACATTTTATGTCCATAATCTAGGGAGATATGATGGTAATTTTATACCTAAATTAATAACTACATTTAATAAAAATTATGATAATATTGAGGATCATTATGATGTCAATAGTATGAATAGAAAAAGTGACATATTAAGATTAGTAGTTAAGAAAAAAGTAGACGGTAAAGTTAGAAAATTAACATTACAAGATAGTCTTGCAATATTACCTAGATCTTTAAGAGATCTTTGTAATGATTATAAAGTTTCTATATCTAAAGGTTATTTTCCTTATGAATTTTGTAATAAAGATACACTTTTTTATGTAGGTAAAACACCCGATATATACTACTATAAAGATTTAGTGGATTCTGATGTTGAGGAAAAAGATATTGAAAGGGTTAAAAATGAAAGATATAATCAATTATATAAAGATGAATGGGATTTAAAAGAAGAATGTCTTAAATATTTAGAAAAAGATTTATTAAGTTTATATGAAGTTTTAATTAAAGTTTGTAAATCTTTACATTTATTATTTGATATTCAAATGATTGATCATATAACAGTTTCAAGTATGTCTATGTCAATATTTCTTAATAAGTATTATAAAATAAACGAAAAACCTTTACCTTTAATAAACAATAAAACAATGTTTGATGATATACATAATGCTTATTATGGAGGTAGAGTTGAAGTATATAATCCTATTCCAGATGAAGGTTCTTTTTATTACGATGTCAATTCATTATATCCATTTGCTTCTTTATTTCCTCTTCCAGGGACTAAATGTGTATTTAGAGAATATCATTTAGAAAAGCCTATATTATATAATTTATTTGGATTTTACTATTCTAGAGTAAAATTATATAATAATCACTTAGGATTATTACCATATAGAGACGAAACAGGTGTATTATCTTTTCCAAATGGAGAATGATATGGTTGATTTTTCTCTGAAGAGTTGAAATTTGCAGCAGAATATGGAGCAGAAATTGAAGTAATAAAGGGTTATGAATTTAATAAAGTTAATTCTGTTTTTAGTGAATTTGTTAATGATATATATAAAATAAAATCAAATCCAAGAAATAATACAGAGAAAAATGTTTCTAAGTTAATTTTAAATAGTTTAATAGGTAGATTTGGTATGGATTTTTATAAAAGTGTTACAAAACTAGTGGATCAAGAACATCATGATTACATAGCGACAACTAGAATTGTAAAAGATTCAAAAATGATTGACGATAACTTATATCTAGATTGTTATATACCTAGTATAAATAAAGAGATTTGTGACAAATTTGGTGTTGATTTTACTAAAGCTTTAAATTATGAAAAATATGATGATTTAAAAGACGTAAAATCATATAAAACAGTATCTCTTACAACTGCAGCTGCTGTACTTTCATATGCTAGAATTCATATGGCAAGAATTATGCTATATATCATTAATAATGGTGGTACTATTTATTATCATGATACTGATAGTATAGTAACTAATTTTAAACTACCTGAGGATTTAGTAGATCAAAAAGAATTAGGTAAATTAAAATTAGAGTATATTATTAAAAAAGGATTATTTGTTGGGGATAAAACATATTGTATCGTACCTATTGAAGGTAAAACGGTTAAAAGAGCTAAAGCTATTAAAAGTGAATACCTTACATATGACGACTACTTAAAAATGTATAATATGGAAGTATTAAAAAATGCAGTTAAAGTTAGTGCTACCAGAGACATAACTCAGGGTAGTGTCGTTATCAAAACAAAAAATGATGTTAAATTAGGTGTTACTCAATACAATAAGCGTGAGAGAATTTTTGAAAATGATAAATGAATAGGTACTAGACCTATAGTTATTAATTCTAATAATACTAAAACTATTAATGATATAAACAATATTAAGTCAAACTTGTCCTTAACAATTTATAATTATAAATTAGGTTTAACTATATATAAAAAAATAAATAGAAGCCTAGTCCCCATGGGGGACGTGGACCTCGCCGCGCAGCGGCGAAGTCTAGTACTTATTAATTCTAAAGGTAGAATGTACTCTGCGTCTACTCTTTCTTTCTTTATTAATAAAGAAAGAAAAAAGTTAAATAATTTATCAAGTGACTTAGGTAATAATTATAGTATATATTATATTGAAGTTATTGATAATATTGTTTTAAATTTATTGTCTCAATTAGATATTTTATTAGTTTCTATTAATGATTTGTTTATAGAAAATAAAAAATTTAAATATCCACCTTCAAATATATTATTACCTCTTTACAGAGAAATATCAGGATTATTGACCTTTGTTTATCCTGGTTTAGAATCTGTTATTAATCATATAGAAGATAACAAGCTTAAATTTACACAGATTGAGAAAAATATTAATTTCTCCCTGTTAGGTAGGGGTAAATACTTTTATTTAACTTTATCTATTTTGGCTTATATCCATAATACATCACTTGGAATAGGTGATTTATTATATATTAAGGGTAAACTTATTTCACAAAACTATTGAATAAAAAGATATAATAGAACCTATTACTCTATTAAAGACTGATCTGATTATTCTTAACATAATTAGTTGCGTTAACAAAAAGCGAGTGTGGTGCTATCTGATCTTTCTTTTATTTATATAATAAATAAAAGAAAATAAAACACAATTAAAAAAAATAAACTATTAAGTTAGTTTTTTTACATCAAGATAAAATTTATCTTGGTGTTTTTTTTTACTCACTTTACTCGTTTTTATTAATAAGAAAGATTTAATGGTTAAATAATAAACCATACAAATTATTTTTATATGTATAATATAAAAAGGTAAAAGTTATTAATATTTATAAATTGTGGTTATTTAAACCTCTATTTTCCACTATATTACTAATTTTCTCAATATTATTAAAATCCAATTTAATAATACTTTTATTCATTTCATTTCTACTGGGGTAATAACACCCTAGATAACCTAAATTTGGTTTAATTACATTAACTAAAGCTTTACTCTTCACCTTTAATTCCTTACTATTATAATCTTTTATTTTATTGTTTATAGAATTATACACAAAAATGTTGAATAGGGTGAATAAATACATATCCTTTCCATATTTAATTAGATCTCCTGTATCTAAATCAAAAAGTTCCTTTATTAAAATATTTTTAAAGTCTGTAAAACTTAAGAAGAAATCTAGTTCTAATTTTTTATCTAATACAGTAATAGTATATTTCTTGTAAGATTCACCTGTAATACTTAAATTCTTAAAGTGATTTATGTATTGAGTATACATATATTTTAAACAATATCATACTAATCTTTTACCTAAATCATGATATAATGATAATAGTTCATATTTATATTCCTTACTAGAAGCTAAGAACATATTTCCGTTACGCCTAGCTATTCTTTTATATAAATGACTATAATAGTATTCTATCTGCTCTAAACAAAATGAATACAATAAGTTATCAGGAGTATTTATTAAATATAAATAATAATTACTTTTGACTGTAGTATTATTAAGTTTATAATAATATAAGCTTACATAATAAAAATCACGAAAGGTTGTTTTAAACAAAATACTACGTAAAGAAAAATAAGCTTTCTTATAATTAAAATCAATAAAAGAAGTAATAAATAACATATCAGGTTTAGGTATTAATTTATTAGAATAATTGATATGTATTCATTTAGGAATACCCATCTTTTTATAAAGACCTGATCTAGGATCTACAATCCTTTTATCTTTTTTAATACTATCTAATTTATTTATCTTATTTCACATATCTAAAGATACAGACACAGACACCTCTTCTCTCTCTTTTCTCCTCTCTCTCTCTTCTCTATCTGCATCTTTTCTATCAGATAGATAAGGAGCCATTCAAGTATCATCATCCAAATTATAATCATCCCAATTATCATCCATTTGTTCGATCATATAATTTTTTAGTGCACCAGAGGAAGAAAGAGAAGTAGAAAAAGATCTCATCATAAAAAGTCCCTCTTTGGAGTTAGAGAAAAGAGTAGAAGGAGTAGCAAGTTTAGAATGGAAACCCCTTTTTTGAGGTTTAGCTGGTGAGTTATTAGAACGACAACTAACACCAAGCGTTTCTTTTTTTATATCTGAAGTAGTATTATTACTTACATAATTATTATTATTATTATTTGTAGATTGAGAATTATTATTATTGTTAGAACCATTATTCGCTTCTGAAGCGGAAGTACAAGAAGAATCACCATAAGGGAAAGAGTCTACGAATATTTGATTATTTTTGTCAGTATAATCAAATAAAGATCCACTAAAAGCTTTATTACGAGCTAAGTATCTAAAAGATCTTTCAACTAAAGTAGTATTGAAACCGTATATAAGCATAATAACTTTAGATAATAAGAATTGATTAGGTGAAAGCACACGTTTTAAAGCATTATTACCACTATTAAGATTAATATTATGTTTTTTTAACCCAGTTTTAATTAAACTTCAATTTAAGCTTTCAGTAATAAGTACAATTTGAACACAAGGTCCTCTATCATTGTTAGATAATATGTCTAAATGTTTTAAGTATTGTTTACTAAAAAAATAGTCATAATCAATAACTACAACTTTTAAAGATGATGTTTTATTATAGCTTGCAATATCTAAATCAATATATGGAGCCTCTTTTACTAAGTGTCTTTTAATATAAAAAATAATTAAATCACTAAATTGTAAAATATTTAATCTATTCTCCAGATCCTCCTTAGAAGATCTACTTCTTTTTAAGGCAAATGCAGAAGTAGCGTATACATTAGATTCTTTACCCGATTCAGGGTAATTAAAATGACTTAAAGTAATATAAGTCATACCTAAACCAGTTGCAGAGTGGATATTATTAAGAATACTTAAAGCTTTTTCTTTAGGAATGTTGTTGTTGTTTGTATTCATTTGTAATTTATTAAGATAAGATATAATAAAAGAGGATTTATTATTTTTATTATTAATATTAAATAAGGTTATATGGGTAACCTCTAAATTCCACATAACCTTTTTTTATATGTAATATTACATAAAGGGTTAAACCTTAAATTGAGATATCTAGATTAAGGTTTACTGTTGTTGAAGTACAATTGATTATCTAAGTAGGTACAATAATCATTGGTTGTCTAAGTATGCAACCTTTATAATCATGTAATTTATTAAGATTGTCTAATACCTCATATATTTTCAAATTATATCTTACACATGTCTGATATAATGTATAAGGACCTATTGTAGAATATATAGTTTTTCCTTCTCTTAAATGAATAAGATCTAAATCCTTTAGACGATTAGTCATTACGAATATATTTTCAGGATGTAATTTCTTTTTAAGATGAGGGGTTAATATTAAATATTTACCCTTAGTTAATAATTCTTTTGAATTACTATTAATCACCTTTGATTTATTCTTATTTACTTTAGATTCAACTAATTTTTTTGATTGTTTTGTTTGCGCAATAACTCGGTGAGAATTCTCTCTCGTAGGTAGTGTGCTGCTATAATCTCATAAATACTTATCCTCTCATTCAATACGTCTAAAGCCAACTTTGTTAAGTATATTAAGTTTAGGTTTAAACTTAACTATTAAGGATTGTTCTAATATTCTTATTATTAATTCTGTAATAGATATTAATAATAATTGTTCACCTTTGCTTAATTTATAATCCGGATTTAATAATTCGAATTTTTTCAAAAAGTTAGTACAAGTATAAAGCGGTAAAATAGTGTACTCTATATCTCTATGATTAATAATCTGAGATTTTATATATTTTTCAAAATTATTACTATCATAATTATTTTTAACATCTATATCTGAATATATACCACTTTTTATAACTTTACTAATAATTTTTTGTATATTATTATGGTGATCTTTAACTCTATTCATTATGTTGAATGTAGAGCCTATGTAATAATAAAGATTGTTATTAAATAATATACCATAACAACAACTCATGATATCATTACCTTTTTTATAAAAAGTTGTAACACTCTTTCAACATCTACCATTCATCCCTATGAAAATATCTTCAGTAGTTTTATTTAACCAAGGAGGTTGACGATAAATTTTTGGGCAAGTCAAACTATCCACCTCTTTTTTATCACTTATCATCTTTTGCCCTAACCCTTGACACTTAGATTTTAAAAAAACTTTAGTATTTTTAAAAACAAATGAGTTATTATAATTATTTTCTTTTTTATCTTGGTAATTTTCAATAATAGATAATTCTTTTAGAATATCCTCATATTTTTTACCCAATTTTACTTTATTAATTATTATATTTTTTAGCTCTTTTCTTAAAAATATTTTTACCTTATTATTATAAGGTAAGCTAGATATAATATTATCACATTGTTTTGTACTTTCTAGGATATTATCGTTGTATATAATAGGAGCTAGAAGTTTATCATTTGGGATATTTTCAATAAAATATTGTAATGTATTATTAATATTACTCATGATAACAAATATATATACGAAAATAAAAGAGGAAATAGATTTCTGGAAGGAAAGACATATACCTCTAACTAAATAAAAAATTCCTTCCTATCTATTACAAATTACATTATTAATCTTAACATTTTTTCTACATACTTTTGAGATAAACTACCTTACCGGTAAAGTATGAACTTAAAAAAAAACACCTGTATATTATATACAGGTGAAAAAAAAAAAAAGATTTATTTTTTTTTATTAAATGAGTGGTGTTTAACTACCATAAATATAACGTTATTATTTAATAAGATATAATGATTTTAATAAACTATCATAATATTTTTGTTTATCTACACTAGTTATAAGACTAGATATTTCAGGTAAAGAAATTTTCTTTCTTTTAGCATAGGTGATAACTCTTTCTTCATGATTATATTCACCATTTAAAATAGATGTAATATTATGTATTATATCTTTATCAAAATTTAATATATAACTTTCATTAGAGTATATATCTATATATACTGTTTTTAATAAAGTAATTAAAGTTTTAACTTGTTTAGCGGATACTCCATAACAGTCGTGAACACTATAAAAATTTACAGGTGCAATATCTTTTATAGTATTATAAAATGAAATATATAAAAGAGATAAAGTTGAAGAGTCTAATGAATGTACAAGATTAGGCATTAAGGCTGAAATTTGTTTACGCTTATCAATTAACAATTTATCTGTAATAGTTAATGATATTGATGAATTTGAATATTTAAAAGGTTCTATTTTTCTAGTTTTTCTTACTAGATATTTTTGACTAATATTCAACCCGTGTGGTAATCTCCAAATTATAGGAATATTCAATTTATTACAAATTTTTCCTATATCACTAAGATATTCGGTTAATGCTTTAATTTTAGGGTAACTTATATATAATATTTCATTAATACATTTAACCAATAACTCAGCATCTTTAAAATTAATACAATGATTAGAATTAATATCTACTTTATACCAAGCTTTATAATCAAACTCCTTTTCCCCCTTTTCATTATACACTTCAAATCTTTCCAAATGACTAACAAACAATGTATCTAAAACATATTTAGCTAAAGTTCTTTCTTTAGCATTATATGGTTTAGTCATTATAACCGATTTAATATTTGATCTAGATAAACCTAAATCTATTAATCTTGTTAATGAAACTTTTTCTTCTTCCGATTTAGAGTTAGAACGTTTCTTCTCCAAATGAACTATTAATTGACTTATAATATGTTCATAAAAATCTTTAGGATCATCTTTTTTATTAGCTTCGAATAAATTTAAACTTTCAAAAAGTTTTGTTTCATTTGATAATAAAGCTAAATGTTGAAACCCGTTACATGTACCATCCAATTGTATAGGTAAATATGTTTTAAATTCATGGATACTATCATTATTTAAGAAATTATCAAATCTTACCATTTCTATACAAAAGGCTAAAAATAAGAATTTATTATCAGCTTTACCAACTAAATCACTAGTTTTATAATTTATAATATTTTTTCAATTTCCATCTACTCATTCTAATCTCTTCTCATAAGATTTTCTATTTAAACCATTACCGAAACAAGTAGCACCATAAGCTTTTAAATATTCAATAGCCTCACCATCATTTCTTTTAATAATATCAGGTCTAGCAAATAAAATTAAAGATTTAGCTAATTCACTACTTTGATAGTGAAAATAAACAGATCTAGGATATAGTCTACCTCGATTATCCAATTTTATAGGAAAATATATTTCAGGTACTTTAGAATATACACTAGCTATTTTCAAAATAGACTCTTGTAATATTTTTTCACTCTTAAATTGTTGCAATTCACGCTCTTGATATTTAGTTCTCTTTTTAACTTTATCAAGATCATGCTCATAATTAGGGTCAATAAGTAATTTATGATCACTATTATATTCTTTTAAATACTCTAACAAATCTTTATTTACTTTAAACGGGGTTTCCATCATTTTATTTACAATATAATATAAATTATCATTATAAATAGTAGATTTATCACCATAACCAACTTTATCTGTAACAAGACCTTCACTATATTCTACATCATTAAGTAGATAACCACCTTCTTCCTCCTTAGTATAAGGTTTTGGTTTTACTATCATAGGTAAATGTTTAGGTATCGTTATTACACCATTTTTTCTATCTAATAATGATGACACTTCATCTGTTAATACATAGTAAGAAATTGTATTTTTATCTAAAGTAATAAGTTTATCCACAATCATGTCACAAGCAACCATAATATCTAAAAATTTAGCACCTAAATTGATAAAAAATTCGTCATCATCTAATATATAATTTTTATCTTTTTTTAAAAATTCGTCTTTAAATAAAGAATAAGTGATTTTATTATTACCTTCATTAAGATATTCAGTATAAAAACTTCTAATATATAGATTAGCTATATTCTTACCTATCTCTATACCATTAGAAATTCTTCCTGTAGGTACTACAATATCATCGTCATCTACACCCCCTACTACATTATTATATGTAGCAATTTTAAATAAAACATATAAAATAATATTAAGAATATCCTTATCATCCACTTTATTAATAACAAGCTTAATATAATAATCACGAAGCTTATTCTGTTTAAATTTATCAACATTTCCTAATAATTTTTTATCTTTATCTATCTCATTTTTAAGCTTTAATATATAATCCTTTAAATCACTTATTTTATCTATACAATACAGATTAAATCTACTATTTAATATCTCTGTATTTATACCTAAAACTTCACTCTTTTTACTAGAAATAAATTGATCAAATTGATTGAAAAGAAAATTTTCAATTTTTAATTGAGTATCTTCATTAATATAATTTTTTTCTATTATATCTATTAATTGAGTATATATTAACATACTAAATTCAGAATTTGATTTTGACAATGTTTCATCATCTAATCTGTTTAATTCACCAATCTTAATCTCTCCTATATTACTATTAACAAGAGAAGAGTGAG
>JAJMYN010000157.1:0-10081 GCA_023087525.1 Lasiodiplodia sp. KE8368
AACGATAATCGTCAGAACTGCCAGCCTTAGTAGATACAGCGTAAAACAATCTAACCAGCTATCGAGAATGCCGCAAGTGAATGAAATATTTGGCTTCCATAAAAGCATCCGCAACAATCTATCATAATACATGGGGTATCAAACAACATAAAGACGAACACTAAAACAAGGCCTTTTCCGCCAAAAATCCTCTGCTCCAGTGAAGTGGGAACTCACGATCCTCTCAACACGTTCGGGTCTTTTCGTGCTTCTCGAAGTATTTCCGTCATACGTGAATACAGCCTCGGCTCTTTCTGCTTCCATTTTCCGCCGTTCGGGAAGACCGCCTTCCGCAACTTTTCAATCCAAGGTACGAATGGTCTATAATACTCAGTGAAGTGATCCCCTATTGTTTTGCAAAAGATGCTGTCATCTGCAACAACGCCCAATTTCATCCTCGCAAGCTCTTCTGTGTTCATGTAGTTCCACTTATCGAACTGATCCACTACTCTCCCTTTACCCGGCCCTTCGTAGTGGATACAAATCCAGAGGAGAACCCAGAAGAATGACTCGAGATCGTGCATAAACGAGTGTTTCTCCCCTAGCAGCACTCCGATTGCCATGAACGCCAGCGTGCCGGTCTTGCCCTGGGCTCCCGAAGCAGCCTCCCTCTCCTCATCGATCGCGAGATCGAGATCAATCAAAAACGCTTTCCAGGATGCGTTGCTTCTTTCCTCGTTGATCATGAGGTTGTTCGCTGAGATATCGCGCTGGAGCATGCCGGCCTCGTACAGGGACTGGTGCCCCTCGATGCATCCCTCCATCGCAGTGAGCAGGGCGGCTCGAGAACTCGCCTTGTAGATAGGCTTTCCATAGTCACGGATGATCACACGTCGATGTACACGGTTCTTCGGGAGCTTGCCTCTTACTATTTGCTGCGAATCGGTGCAGATCCGTTTCTTGGCCCGCTCTGATGCGCCGATGTCGCTGGATGACCTCTTTTGCCCCGCTGAGCTGGTGCTTCGGGTGTTTCGCACGCTCCCGGACGTGCTCGGAGGTGGCATGGAGTCGCTCGGCCGGTAATTGCTCGCCCCCACAACGTCCAGCCCTTTGCGGATGCTGCTGTAGACATCGTCCTCCACACCGGCCACGTGGACTGTTTCGTGGTAATAGTGCCTCGCCACATTGACGACTTTTTCCTTCGTTGCCTTCTCCAACAACACACCCTCTTCGTCGCGCTCGGGATACTGCCACGAATCTTTGATTACGTACGGCCTCCGTGACTTGTCCCCTTGCCGATACGCCTTCCAGCAGACCGTCCCCCGGCCGGCAACGCCCGAGTACCGCTTGATGACTTCGTCTAGAACCAGGCGCTCCGTCTTCTTGTTGCGCTTGATTTCGATCCACCGCTCGCCGTTTGCTTCCTGGATGGTCGGATCAAACCCGAGCTGCTCTTTGTCCATCATGAGGTACCCGATGATCACCGAGACAAATCGCAGGCCGTCGTTGTTGATGTCAAATTGCTCCGACGCGACACCCCCGAGCCGGTCGAATTCCCACAGCCGCATGACGGACCCACACAGCGTGAAGCCAAAGACGAAACGCCGGGTGTCCTGGGCAGCGAAGACCTCTCTCGCGTATCTGGCGAGGTCGCGCCAGGTTCCCGAGCTCTTGTCTAGGTTCTTGTTGCTCTTCAGCTCTCCCACGACGAGAATCTGGGACCAGCAAGGCCGCCCGCACGCTGCGGTATCCGCGAAACTGAGATCCATCTTTCTTTCTGCTACGGATCCTTCCAAAGGCAAATCCGGCCGCGCCAGTGTTCCGCGTTGGATGTTGCGAACTGAACAGTGTTTTTCCGCGAGTGTTTTCAGCTGGTCTACCAGCCCTGTAAACCACTCCAGCACGTTGTTTTGCGTCGGGCTCTCCGGCCAACCAGCCCAACCACGGTCTGTCGTGTACAGCGCATCTTTTCCCTTCCTACATTTTTGAAAGACCGTGTCAGCCGTCTGCTGGAGGCTTGCAACTTTCCCGAAGAGCGTCTCGAAGAAGTTCGGCACCCCGACGAATAAAGCACCGTCCAGCTCAGCCTTGAGCACATCGTCGAAGTATTTTCTGTGTTCCGAAGAATCGACAATGCTGCTTGTGGCGCGCGTGTTCGGGGTCTGCTTGATTGAATGGGTGGCGGATGCGGCGGATTTGGGAGGCGTCACCGGCTGCGCGGTTGGAAGGAGGGCTGTCGGCGTGATAATCGGAGGCTGGGGTTGCGTCTGGCGGACGAGGTCGTACACGGATGTCCATATTGTCGTATCTGTCTCGCCGGTTACGACGTCTCTCACGAGCTGAGCGGTGTGCTTAACCTCCGTTTCATTTGACAATAGCCGTGCGTACAAGTGGTACAAAGCGCTACCTAAGAGGTTTCCGTCGTCGAAAGTGAGTTGAGAAGCAGTAGGAAGCGATAGAAAGGTTGTCATAAGCTTGAGCACGAGGCTCCTCCTCGCTTCGTTCGTCAGCGTATGTTATTCAGTTGCAAGGTTGTTGCTCACCTGGCTGGATGACCAACTGCTGGAAATGATCTAATCCACCTCGGGTATTTGTGCGAGGATGAGCTGACTCGAATGCACTTCGGAATGAGTCGAGCGCATCCTCGATTGGGTGATCTTTGATGGTGGCAAGCTGGCTCTCTGAAAGTTGTGCCATCACAGCGAACCTCGGCTGCTTGACCGAGCGATGCCGCAGGGCACCGAATGAGTTGAAAGAGATCTTGAGGGTGTGACTGAAATGTGTCCTGTCGTCAGAAGAGCGAGTCGTAGCGTGTCGGTAGAGAGGCGCCTGTTGTGGATATGCAGAGGGGCGCGTCATCGCGTTTCACCTGGGGATCGCTCGGGATAACATCGGCTCAACGAGCTGGCGATGCGGCAACTGCGTGACAATTTTGAGCCAATCTGTTTCGTAGATTCGCCGGCATCCAGCCAAATAGCCTAAAGCATACCCTGTGATGTGGTACGCTGCTTAGTGCTTTCTCGTTCTAATTACGTACGGCTTCTAACAGCCCAATTGACACTCTCGCTCACAAGTTCTGGCTCCCCATGCTCGTGCTGTTGTTACGTGAACGGATCAGTGCCAAGAAACTCGGATGCCTACCTAAAGTATTCGGATGGTGAATCTCTATCGCATGGTGGTCCCTGCTGTGCATCACTTGACTGAAAACTGAGAACGCAAAAATGGTTAGAAACGAAGTATGCAGCACTTTTACTAAATAATAGTGGGAATACCCTGTAGTTTTCTGGGACTGGCGGAAATCTCCAAACCCAAAGCACCGGTCGGTCATTTCCGACGTCTGCTTTCGTTCTCATATACCCAGAAGAGTGTGTCAAAGGGAGAGCAACAATAAAACATCATTTCATTATTCCTGATGAGCTGCTGGCTGTGCAAGCAGCAGCAGTCAGTCTGGGTATTGAGAGAAAAAGCGATCTACAGCGGCAACGATGAAGGCACCCCTACAGCAACCAGTCTGTCAGCCGGCTACGCGCCGAACACTTCCAGCTCCTTCTCCATCTCCTCCTCATCCAGCCGCTGTCTCCTCGTGCGCTCCTTCCACAAGTCTCTCAGATCACCACCCAAGAGCCTACCCCTCTCCTTCAACTCATCCACCCGCTGCGTCCTCGCCCTCTCCACCCCGTCCAGGAACTCCGTGCCTGAACGCAACGCACGACATCGACTCTCAGCACTCAGCAGCCGCCCAGCGAGGCCCTCTATTCTTGCCTTCGTTGTCGTAACGTCATCCTTCACGCCCTTCGACTTGCCGGACAGCCACTGTAGCGTCATGCACTCCTGCGCTTGACACCGGACGTGTTCGTCGTAGAGTGACGCTATTTCTTGCTGCTTGGCCAGCAAGCGCTGCAGACGCTCTAGAGCGACGTCAAGTTCTTGTTTCGCGGCATTGGCTGCGTCTTCAGCAGACCGGAGGACCTGGCGCACGGCGGTGAAATCAGACCCGCGCTGGAGTTTTTGGAGCTCCTCTTTCACTGCATTGACTGCCGTCTTCAGCTTCTCTTCGTACGCTTGAAGGTCCTCCTCAGAACAAGCCTGGTCGCACGCCCCGTGCGGGCCAACAATACAGCTCTCTGAGGATGGCGTCGTCTGCGAGATATCGATGGCGTCTGGATACGATACGCCGTCATCGGCTAGTGGAAGGAGGAGATGTTGCAACAGGCCACGCCAGAAGACGCTGTCGATGTTCTCCAGTTGCAAAAGGCCAGCCACGTGATGGATGGCGGCCACAACCACATGAAGGCCGCAGTCATAGCTATTCTTCTGGACGCCGCACGACCCGCCTGTGTAAGACCAATCCTTGTTGGAAAGGGTTGGGTGGGACGAGGTCAACTCGTCGAGCAGGTGACTGACATCCGCTGGAACTGTATTCCCACCAGCCATAGAGTCAAAATATACCGCCTCGCCAGCGTCGAGATCTAGCGAAACGACGACCCAGTGGTTTCGATTACGATGGAGGGGTAGCACGACGTAGCGATGGTTCTCTTGGAAGCGCAGTGGCTTCTTGCAATGGATCTTGGCCGGATCAGAGAGCTCTATCACCGTGTTGTCCAGGACGCGGACGTTGCTTGGCGACAAGACCACAAGACTCCAGTTTATAGCTGAGGCGGAGAGCCATTGACCGGGTCGGAGGCTTTGAATCGCCCCGAGCACGTCACTGCTCGGAACGGCCGCCGTGGGGTCCTCGGCTGGTGAGACGTTTCGACGACTGTTTATGGCGGATGTGATATCGCTCGCTGCTGTATCATCTGGTGGAGACGTCAGGTCGATCACACTAGCTTTGTCGGTTTTTGTAGAAGTGAATGGAGTATTTTCAGCGTCGCGTGAGGCACAGCCATCCTGTCCTTCTAGCGTAGGCTGCGCAGATGGGATGTGCACGTTCATCGAGCGGCTTGTATAGGCAAGACTCGCTTCACCAGTAGCTGGGAGCAGACGGGATTGACCAGCGAGACTACTGTTCTCATCGCCGGTGCCCAACTCGGGGAATGCAAAGGCGCTTTCGTCAGCATCTAGTAGCGACAGTGACTCTGCCATCACAGAGGAAGGTGACCTTCCAAAATGCGAGCCGTCATCCGCGGTGCGAGGCACCTCGATGCTCGGGCTCCGCAAAAGGCGTGTGCGCTGGGGTTGTCTCTTGCTCTAAAAAGCAGTCAGTTTCTTGTGTGCACTGATATTCTACTTCGATGGTAAACTCGCCTGTCTTCTCTTTTTGTGGTAAATAAATGGGCTGCTGTCTGGGCTGCGGGCGCGCTTGAGGTGGACGATTGGTGGATCTGGAAGTGAGGGTAGCGGCGTAGCCGAACGCAGGTGGGCAGGAGGCTCTGTGTGAGCTTGCTTCCCTTGGCCACCAGTTCGTATTGGTACAGTTTGTTCTTCGCCTTGGGCATGCAGGCGCTCAAGGGCCTTTGTGAGGTGCTGTGCGGTCCATTGGTGTTTCCTCGGAATGCGGCTTCTACGATTGGTCTGACACTCGTCCATGCGGTGTCGCGTCTCTCTTGCGGCTTCGAGTGCCTGCTCCAGCGTGTATTCGCCATACTCTGCCCACGCCACTATTTGCCTCATGAATGGTCGCGAATTCAGCATATCCGCCGAGAAGAACTGCTTGAACTGCGCGGTCGACAGCCTCCATTTCGACTCGGCAAGCTTCTTTCCCAAGCCTTTGAACTCGCCCCAGCCATCGCCATTCTCATCATTGCCGCCGTTGCTGCCGTCTATTGTCGCGTGTTGTTTCTCAGAAGCTACTTTTTCTATATTCACGCCCTTCCCCTCTTCGTCTTCCGTAGCGGCGTTTTGCCCGCGGCCACGAGCCGCCAGCGTGTGCGCACGGGTTTTCCTGCCCGAAGCTGTGGCCATAATCGAAAGCGTCGGGCGCTTAGGTGCCGATCGAAGCCGAGCCATGCGGGGGCGTGAGTGTGGAGTTGACGCATTCACGACGGACGCGTCGCGTTCTGAGCGACATGGGTTGGCGCGGCGCCCGGAAATTAACGGCCTCCGCCAAGTGCGACCGACGCATGCAACTTTCCGCAGCCGGTTAAACCCGGGCTCAGCCGCGATGCTATCCCGGACATTACCGGCTGCGATGTGCCAACAAGATTAGCTTGCGCTTTTGATAGTGATGAAGCCGACGCTAATTCCCTCTCTCAATGTCTTATGACCCAGATTAGTCATCTTCAGCAATGATTTAAGATGCACGTACGTCAAATCAGGGTTCCTCCCCCGCCAACTTCAGACAGCATCCCAACCCAGACATCAACGCAATAAAGGATGCACGCAGCAATAAGCTACGGCGTATCGTTCCTGATCTACCGTGAAATCCAGCAGACCTTCCAGTATGATACAAATAGCACAGCATCCTCCGGGAGACCGCCTTTGGCCACGCTGATGTTAGACGCGCATATCATGCCGCTGAGGCACGACTACCGTTGTTGGTATTGGTATTGCAGTCCATGTCTACCATCTAGTGCGTCGAACTCGTTCTAGCGAACTCGGGTGGATATTGTACCGACAGCGAAATTTATAGGAAGGATATTCAGCCCAAGCTTGTCAAACAGGTTCATACTTCTACTTGTTGACAGGCGTTGGTAACGGGCTGTTGGAAGTACACAAAAGGGTGGGCCATGCCGATAAAGCTATAGATCACTGTGAACTAGTTTTATGAATAACCTCATTCTCGTTGTGTTCAAGCCCCATTATCCCCAACCAACATCAGCCACTAGATAGTTGCATCACCTGATCTGTTGGTGAGCGTATTGTTGCGTTTCGATCGATCTCTTTTGCCTTTTCCTTGAGTGTAGGTTGTCTAATGTGTTTTCCCTCTCCCCTTTGCGTTTGCGAGTATGCTCCTGAACATGCGTTGCAGCATCCGGTTCAGGATATGGAGTGGGTGCCCGTCGCTTGCGGTCAAGCGTGCTCCGGGTTGGACGTTGTCTAGGGCTGCGTGTATCGCGACTTGTATCGGATCCGGTCTCGGCCATAGGGTTGACTAGCATTGCCGTGAAAATATTATTTTCACTGGAGATGTGCTCTCCCGAGCGTTGTAGGATAGTCGCCCAGAGTATTTCCGGGATTTCGTAGTCCTTTCCTTCGAACTCACATAAGATACGGTCCAGCTTCCATTGTGTAACTTGAGGGTTACGCCACTCGTTCAGGAGCACACTGGGGTTCAGATTACGGGCTATCGTGTGGTCGTCGTAAAATACGTAACTGGGAATGCGGGAGGGAGTCTGCTTCCATAAATGGACTGGCGATTGATTCTTTGTAGTTGTAGTCTGGGAACGAAAAACGTTGGCATGCTTTGAACGTTCTGCATACTTTTCAGCAGATACTCAGTAGTACGCACAGAATTTAATTGCCTACTTGAGATCCGGCCATTCCGTGTTGCAGTGGACATGGCTACTCTTGTTTTCGATTTCACTACCGCATTGGCTTCGTGCGGCGGAATTGAAACGCGACGTTTACCGCTACCGTTAGCTTTACGCTGACTGTGGGCATCTATCTTGGTGGCGACCTGGGCTGTAGGTCACCTAGCCGTCAGTAATGACCAGTAAAGCACCTTTGATGGTTCGCGCACCAGAAAACTGTGGACCATTCTCAGGCTCAACAGCCTCTGGTGCAGTGGAAAATGAACCCAAAAAAACAACTATCGTCCGTCCTCGCACCGGGTTTTTGGGAGTTTGAATCACCGGTAAGAGTGGTGAAGGCTTCCATCGTAAAAATCGACTGGCGGTGGTTAGAGAAGAGGAGTTGGAGGAAACCAGTCGGGTAAAACGACGATGGCCAAGCTCAAGTGCAAGTCTCATGTTCCCTACACCCCGGAATTTTGACTAGCTTCAAGGGTTTAAGGTCAAACCCAACTGATAGCCATTCTGTAGTCCCTCGCCGCACTGTATGGCATTGGAAGCCGGGCTGCATGCACGAGGACTGGCACCGAAGCGGCCCTGTACCCATTGAAAACTGTGGAGAGCACCAATTCTCAAAGCACATGGTCAGCTGTACGTGTGGAGTTGGCCTTAAGACTTGCGATGGCCCTGGCAATTGAAATTCGTGCATAAACGCCGGTGCCGCAGTCAATCTTGGCATGTTCTACACTGGCACTATTACTCAAACCACTGCAGCGACAGAGACAGCTAGTCACTTTGATATGGATCTCGTATTGCGCAGCTCTGCAGTCAATCATACTCCTTGCTCCATAGAGACCCGCTGCCCCCTTCCAGTGGGTTTCACCCTAGTCCAAGCGGGAAGCCTTCCATTCCTGGTTCGGGGGCTGACTTGGCCCAAGTTGTCCGGTCCTTATCACCTATACCTAGCAGCTGCGGACCAGCCGGATGCAGGAGCTTCTTATGCATATAAGAGCCCTTCGCTCATCAGTACTCCAGTTCAGCTACTTGCCATCGACTATCCTGCTGAACACTCATTTCGACGCATTCTTCACGATGATTTCTCCTACTCCCAATGAAAATGAAGAGCGAGCTGTTGATTTTCTCGAAGATATTGTCTTGTGCAGGACTTCTCATAATTGACTAATACCTAAGACTTGCCAATACAGGCCACAATGCTCACATCAAGATCTCTGAAGGAAATTTCCCCTTCGATGGAGTTCCATTACCGGTCGAACCAAGTACTCAGCCGATCGAACATGTTGTAACTGCTCTTGCGTTGGCATCCTTGGGAACTCCTCCCCCACAAGTACAAGCTTTTCCTTCCGAGCGGTACAGTGTCTCCCAAGTCTTCCGCTCTCAGCCGGTAAAAAATCTCAACGGTAAGCTTGCTGGATGCATAAGGACTTCTCCGTGCTCACGCTGGAATAGGTCACAATGTCCTTCAAGATATCTGCGCAGGTATCATCCCGGGGTGACCTCTCCCAACACCACTTCAATCACAAGCACAGCCGGAAATGCAGCAAACTTCGTAGGTCCCATTCGATCAACTCTCAGACGTTGTTTGTGCTATCGAGACCCAGGCCCTCCCATCCAAAGGGTTCGAATATCGAAAAAAAAAAAAAACCTTACATGTCAGAAAACTGATCAAATTGGCTACTTGGGACTGCTCAATCGTGGAGTTGCTGTTCATGCTGTCTGATTTCGAGGTCGCATGCTTCCGGACTATCTATTGAATTGGATATTGGAAGACCGCCTCGGCATTTATGAGGACCTTTTGGTAATTAGGGCCAGTTCCTGGTCTGCATGGTTGCCTGGTGATAGCTATGATGCTGATAACGCTTCTCATCAGCGTTATGTTCAGATCATGGATGATGGAATTACAGCTGAGATATTCAAAAAGGGGAGGACCAAATATGATGGCGACGATCAAGACAGTCATGCAACCGAGATCGAGGAGTACTGACAAGAGCAAATAGTTACTGGACTCCTGACATATCTGTTTCGCAGACTTACACTCATTCATGTACGTAGCGAACCTACTTTACCTGTCTTATACAAGACAGGTAGAATCCAATTCATTTTTTCTGGCCTCCAGTTCAACACTTTGTTTATTCCATGAGCACCGACTGAGCTTTTGCGGAATTCCTACCACTGCCAAACAATATTGTGTATTAAGTTTTCCTTTTGCATTGAGCATTTCTCCTGGTGAAGATAGTACGATGGGTGAGGAAAATGTGTTGCCGCTGTGCGCTGCTTTGAGATTTCATCTTGGTCATGGTCGCTGAGAAAGTTGCTGTGAAAGCTGCTTGAATGATCTTTGCGTGGCGCAGCTGAATTGGCACGCTCGAGCCTCCAGACTGCCTGCTGTTCCACCTACCCAATCACTTTGCGAGCGTATATTTGGGTAACGTGAGGCGGGAACAATACACAGAGGAGTCCGGCTCGAATCCCAAAGACGATTACGCATTTGCAGGCTGATGTAGAGTACTCCTCAAGAAAGACATCAATCAAGATTCGTCGCATGCCGCCACACCCTTGCACGCTGTCGCAAACGCCAGCCCGCGCGCCTGAATGAGGTTTCAGTCAAGTCTCGCCACCCAAGGCTATCTAATGCAAGTGCGGTAGTGTTGTTCAGTCGTTATTGCAAAGCTCTGCTCTGGGTTGGTTGGAAA